>JAAGKR010008176.1:0-32591 GCA_011419295.1 Clarias macrocephalus
TATATATATAAACGGCACGCAATATGTCAAACTTTCCTTCTATCTTTTCCACTTATCGATCATACACATTCCACAATCCATCAATATTCTTATAGATTTACATTATACAACTCACAAAAATCACAATGACAAATCATTACTACCTATTCTAATGTTCTAACCATGTATTTCCCCACCAGCCACCTGGCCAGGATTTTCCACCTGTCACCCTTGCCCTGCTAAAGGAATTTTCCAGTACCTAGAGCAGCGGTTATACAGGAATTTTCCGCTGGAATTTTCTCACTTGCCCGTTCAGACCTACCTATCATGCCAATCATTGCACCTAGACGTACTCTGGTATCATGATGGTAGCGGTATCCACGAGATTTCTTTCACACCGTAGTTGTATACTACATATTACCACGGTACCTAGGTATATTGTAGTACAGGGTTACTTGTACCATGCCAACGCATGCACGCACAACTACACAATCATACCCCTACCTACCATTATTTCTAATCTTTCAACCAACACTATTTGTTAATTGAAGGCAGCCCTACATATACAAAATGTTACACAATACAAAGATACAAACAAGCTCAGCAAGCACAACAGCACATCAATTTATAAGTGCACACTTTTTTTGCTTTTTCTCCAAATTACATAAATTATGTCATATTTAATTATTTAAATATCAATTACTTCTACTTCTATTTTCATAATTTGGTTCCCGGGGCCAGTATGTGTCACGACACGTCAAGCCACAGCCCCGTCATGATCACCTGAGAACTCCCATTCCACACTCTCAACCACTTCTTATATCCACCCGCCTCACTCTCGGCTCTCCACACACCTGTACGTTATCAGTGATCACCTTTCATGCCTATATAAACCACACTCTGCCACCACCAGGTTGCCAGTTTATTGTGTGCCTCACCAGCCCAATTTACCAGCGTTTCGTTTCGTCTCGTCATAGTCTGTCTAGTTATCGACCTCGTTTTGTTTTACCGACCACGTCTACGCCTCTTGCCCTTTGAAGTCTAGTTTTGGATTTTGCCGTTATCGACTGCTTACCTGTTAGCGACCACGAACTTGGATCACGGACCTTTTCTCTACTCCCCGGCTTAGACCCTCCCCTGTTTACGACCACGATTTATCCTCGCTCCACGCCGAGCTCACGCTGCCTACTCCAACCAGCTCACACAGCTCTCTCTTCCCGCGTCGGCTCTGCATGCTCCCGCTTCACCGCAAGGATCAGGTTTCACACGCCGGCATACACAACGGATTGCGCTTCGCTCACGCCGGCTCCGCGCGCTTCCGCATTCCAGCGACACTTCTCCTGCTCACACCGCAGCGCGGAGATAAACTCATGTCTTGCTTTTATTATCACCACTCTTCTGGCTCAGCTATACACGAGCACTCACTACTTCCTGTCTGTGATCGACTCATAATCTGCACTTGGATCCATCGCGCCCTCTGCCGGCCCCTGACAGTATGTCCCTCAAGAATCAACTGATCCCCACAGACAGCAGAAAACTACAGCAGAATTTGAAAAACAGGTTTCTGCTTACCTTATTCCTATTGCTGGTGGTTCCGCTGACTGTAGGGCCATCGACCCCAAAGGGCAGCAACGACTAGCTGGGGGTATCCTGCCAACAACGCCAATTATGTCGTGGCAAATTTTTGTAAACTTCACCAATTTTCTTAACAAAAACTCAACAACAGCTTAAGTGTAGAAAAAGCAAAGTTTATTGCGACCAAAAGTAAATGGACAGCTCTGGACCGGCCAGCCAGAAAGACAACAGACACACAAAGACAATTCTCCAAGATCTTTCTTTTTTTACTTCCCCAATTTTACATGATTTATATACCCTTACCTAGGGATTACCTCATAATTACCTCCTCCTTAAGTCAAGTAGATACTTAATATTCATTAGATATGTGTTCAATTTGTTAGGTCCGACTGACTGGCACCTCCCAATTACATAATTTTCCCCCTCTCATATTTATTCATGTCTGGGTAGGCCTTAACATCTTAGTTTCTTTTATTCCTTTTTTGGAAAAAGTTTGGTTTGTTCCTTTTTCCTAACCAGACTATTGACCACTGCTGGTTAATATTTCATCGGCAAAAGTTTTGATCTTTTCCTAAGCTGCATAATAATCCTATTCTTATTTTCTTATTTTCCTATTCCTTCCCCAACAGTCAAGCTTTAGTATGCTTAAAACTATTGAAATAATTGCTTTGTTAATAAAAATTATATGTTTTTATAATTTTATTGGCTCTTAAAAGTGGAAGCTTTTTGCGTAATGTCCCAATCAAAGCAGAACCAATTTTATTTTTATTTCTCTACCTGCATTTTCTGTGTTTTTCCCCTTCATTAAAGTTCCTCAATTTCTTGCACTCTGTGTACACGTTGTTCTTAGGTCACAGGTCGCATACTTTTTCCTTGATTATCATTAGTTATAAGTATCTAACTATAAAATATAATAAAAGGAGTAAATATTAGTATATTGCTCTGCTACCTATTATTTTTGTTAGTATCATTATTTTACTGATTGCTGTGTTCCCTATACCTGCCTTCTGCCTGCATGTTCCTCACTCCCCCTATTTGCCGTGCAGGCGCCTGTTTTTTTGCAGTGGATCAAGACCTCTCGAACAGAGGCCTTCTGGGTATTTGGTGCCTTGCTCTTGAACACAATTATAAATCAATAAAATTTTTCCACAAATTCCAATCTGACTTTTACTCAGTACATTGTGAAGTTTAGGAGTCCTGCATTGGTTATGCTGCACATGATCTACCCCAGGTTACTGTACAAACAAATGCCTCAGTAATTATTGGGGACAAATTCATCTCCACTTTTATGTATTGGTGTTATTAGACCTTGATTTCAGAGAAGAAATGTCACGGGCAGTTCTGGACGAGAGTGAGCCCAATAGCGGACAAACAGTTTCTTTTGAGAGCTTTTATTCTTTTACACACAGGAGTAATAATCTGTAACTGCAAACTGTAACAGGAGCAACGGAAAGATGCTGCGTGTGTGATCCACAATCGAGAGTCGAGTGAACGGGCAAAGTCATACACACAGGGGAGATCGAACACGAGCAAAAGATCCAAAGGGCGAGACATAACACGAAATCCAAGAAACAGGCAGGGTCAAAATACAGGAACAAACTGTATTCAGTGGGCATGAGACTATGGGTTTTATCTGAGAGACATGAAACGAGGGGTTGATGTGTCGCATGGTGGATGGAAGGAGTAGTCGAACTGTGCATAGGTTTAATGACCTTAGATATGGTAAATGGTCCGATGAACCTAGGGGAGATCTTGTTGGAGACTGTATTGATGGGGACGTTGCGAGTGGAGAGCATGACCCTTTGTCTGACACGGTAGGCTGGGGCAGTTGAGCGTCTGCGTCTGTGGTGGAGCCTGATCCTAGCCCGCAGCCAGGTCCTATTGAAGCGTCGAATGAAGGCCTGGGCTGAGGGGACTGTGACTTCTTCCTCTTGGGCTGGAAAAGGGGGGGGGGGGTTGATAACCCAGACTGCATTGAAATGGTGAGAGACCCGTAGGTAGTGAGTTGTGAGCATATTCAATCCACGGCACCTTTTGGCTCCAGCAGAGTGGATCATGGGAGGTCATGCAATGGATGGCTGTCTCGAGGTCTTGGTTGGCTCTCTCGGTCTGGCCATTGGTTTGGGGGTGGTAGCCAGATGAAAGGCTGGGAGTGGCTCTGATCAGTTTGCAGAATGCTGTCCAGAACTAGGCGGAGAACTGGGGCCCACGATCTGAGACGATATCCATCGGCAGGCCGTGGAGCCGAAAAACATGTTGGATGAGTAACTCAGCCGTCTCCTTGGCTGAAGGGAGCTTAGAGAGAGGGACAAAGTGATGACAGGCTAATCGTGAGTTGTGGCCCCATTCTAAGAATTGGGAACGCGCGGCAGATGGAACGAACTGCAGACCGGGCGGTGTCTCTGATGGACTGGGGTTCTGATTTAATGCCTGCTTGACTATGGTCTCAATGTTCAGGAAGGCTGCACCCACGAGACAGTGGGGCGGTAGAATGGTTGCTACCGGGGTGAACTGCCATGAGAGGGCGTCGGGTTTGGTGTTCTTGTAACCCGGATGGTAGGATAGGGAAAAGTTGAAGCGTGAGAAGAATAGTGACCACCTGGCTTGACGGGCGTTCAGTTGTTTTGCTGACTTGAGGTACTCGAGATTTCTGTGGTCAGTCCATACCAGGAATGGAATTGGCCCCCCTCCAACCAGTGTCTCCACTCCTCCAGCGCCAATTTCATGGCCAGGAGCTCCCAGTCACCAATCCCATAGTTATTCTCAGGAGCAGAGAGGCGACAGGAAAAGAAACAGCAAGGATGTACCTTATCAGTTGGTGACCTGTGATTGGAACACAGCTGGAGCGTTAGCTAGACCAAACGGCACTACCAGGTATTCGTAATGCCCCGATGGAGTGTTGAACGCTGTCTTCCACTCATCCCCCTCCTTGATTCTGACTAGGTGATGAGCATTACGTAGGTCAAGCTTCGTAAAAACATTAGCCCCTTGCAGAAGATCGAAAGCCGTTGACATCATTATTAACATTAACATTATTAATGGTGATTTCATTCAAACTACCATAATCAATACATGGCCAGAGAGTCTTGTCTTTCTTAGCCACAAAGAAAAATCCAGCCCCAGCAGGGGAAGATGAAGGGCAGATGATTCCAGCAGAAAGGGACTTGGAGATATATTTATCCATGGCCTCCCTCTCCTTGGAAGATGGCGAGTATAATCTCCTCCTGGGAGGTGTCATGCCCGGGAGAAGGTCAATGGCACAGTCATAAGATCTGTGAGGTGGTAGCGAGAGGGCTCATGACTTATTGAACACCTGTTTTAGATCTGTGTAGTCGATAGGAACAGCTGAAAGGTTGGGGAAGTCCTCGTTGGTGGAAGTTGTAACAGGCAGATAGTGAGCTGACTACAGACAGGACGTTAAACAGGAGGGACTCCACTTCTGAACAGTGTTATTCCAATCTATGCGAGGATTGTGACGAATCAGCCAGGGACGTCCAAGAACCAGCGGTTGGTGGGCGTGGCGCATGACTAGGAAAGTCAGGTCTTCAGTTTGGTTGCCAGATGCCTGTAGGTTAACCGGGGCCATGCAATGGTTGATGACGGATAGGTGGGTACCATCGAGGGCCTGAACGGCCAGCGGGCTGTCGAGGGGATAAGTCGGGATGTTGAGGTCCTTCACCTTAGACGCAGAGATGAGATTCTGGTCGGAACTGGAGTCGATTAGGGCGAAGACGTTGAGATTTACCATGTGATGCTAGGATGGCCAACAGAAGTGGACATTGGCTAGGAGAGAGATTATGGGTTGGCCCCTCCAGGGTCCCTAGTCTCACTTGAGTGGTTTTGGCTTTTAATGGACACTGGAGACGGTAGTGGCCGGATTGCCCACAATAGAAACAAGAACCAGATTGAAGCCTTCGCTGGCGCTCCTCCGGGGAGATCCGTGTTCGATTAACTTGCATGGGTTCTGGGTCACTACTAGCGGCTGGCAGAGAAAGGGGATAAGCAGGTGGCCCAAGTGGAGCTGAAGATCTGTGTCTTGGGAAGGATCCAGTTTGGATACATAGTCACCGATTCAGCCAAACGTCTGTGCGTCCTGCTAGCTCCATGAGACCGCTAAGATCGCTGGGCAACTCCTGGACGAGCAGGTGGTCCTTGACTTCCTCAGAAAGACCATGAAGGAAGACGTCGTAAAGAGCTTGAGGGTCCCAATTGGTTGATGCAGCCAATGTGCGGACCTCGATAGCGTCATCGTACGCTGAATGGGGACCTTGGCGGAGCTCCAGTAACTGCCTGGCAGCGTCCTGACCAGAGTTGGAGCGGTCGAAAACTCTTCACATTTCCTCAGTGAATCACTTGACAGAAGAGCAACATGGATCGTTGGCGTCCCATACGGCGGTTCCCCACTCATGTGCCCGTTCGGTGAGAAGCGTGATTACAAATGCCACCTTGGAGCATTCCGTGGGGAAGGACGATGCTTGGAGCTCCAATAACGGTGAACATTTGGAGACAAAGGAGCGGCGGTGCGCCATCATATGGTTGTGGATAAGGAGGACGGGGTTCTTGGCACATAGTGGCTGACGTATTTGGAAAAGGTACAGCTAGGAGCTGTTGCAGTTGTGAGGAGATAGAGGAGAGTGTTTGAGTAACCTGTTGGATGCTCTGTTGGTGGGAGCCCTGCAGGGAAAAAGCCTGTCTGAGCTGTTGCAAGTCCGCTGAGTTCGTCATGGCCGATGTATACCATCACGGGCAGTTCTGGACGATAATGAGCCCAATAGTGGACAAACAGTTTCTTTTGAGAGCTTTTATTCTTTTACACACAGGAGTAATAATCTGTAACAGCAACAGGAGCAAAGGAGAGATGCTGTGTGTGTGTGTGTGTGTGTGTGTGTGTGTGTGTGTGTGTGTGTGTGTGTGTGTGTGTGTGTGTGAGAATGAGCGGCCCTGATGAATGGGGGAATGCTTTGTGATTAGAGAGGAGGCGGGCTGATGATGTGAGGGAGATTGCGCAATCCTGGAAGTGAAGCGCCAGAGAGGATCTCCGACAGAGCATGTGAGTCCGCGTAGAGCAGCGAGTGCACGATCGCAACGGCTGCTATTTGGAGAGGCAATCTGGCAGAAGGTGAAAGTCTGAGCCTGCTGGTTTAACCCCCGTTTATTAAACCTTCCCATTTGCGAACACGGAAGTACTCACAATCACAGATTTTGGCAGAGAGTGAAAGTCCAAGTGTGCTGGTTAAATATTCCTGCTCGGTGTAGTACTACTAATCATGTAGTTGGACGTAGATGACAAAACTCAACGTTGAATGGGCAGGCAGGGTCGATAACAATAATCCAGCAACGAGGGCAGAAAAATGCAGAAGCGTGATCCACAATCGAGAGTCAAGTGAACGGGCGAAGTCATACACACGGGAGTCCGAACACAAGCAAAAGATCCAAAGGGCGAGACACAACACGAAATCCAAGAAACAGGCAGGGTCAAAATACAGGAACAAACTACTAGACAGAATCAATGAGATACGAGATTCACGCAAGTAAGATACATCGGCACGGAGGAAGATCTCTGGCTTTCTTTTAAAGCCCTGAGTAGGTAGTATGATTGGTGGCAGGTGCATTCAGGTGATTAGAGAAGTGGAAAGAAGGCATGGGAGGGGTTATGACCTGGATGTGCTAGGCTGATCGGGCTGGTTCGTGACAAGAAACCTATACTCAGAGACTTCCGGGTAGCAGGGTGATGGAGTAGACGTGTTTCTCATCTCAGCATTTAGTTTAGTTTATTACTTTATCTACCCCTCTGACCATTACCGACAAACTACTAAGGCTAACTGTATGTATCTTTTTTTTCTTTTTGGAATATTTATATATGTCCAAAATGACAACTAGAGCGGCAAAGGCATCTGGTAAAGAAGCTGAAGTATCCGCGACGTCAGGCGAAGTGAGCACGGCGGCCCTAACAGGCCTACTAGAAGAACATGAAGCGGCCTTAGCAGCCGAGTTTAAGACCGTTATTTCAACATTGGATGTGAAGCTTGACTGCGTACAAGTCACTGTGTCTGAGTGCAGTCAGAGGCTCTCCACATTGGAGTCTCATGCGGAATCGCTGGATGAACGGGTAGAATGCTTGGGATCTTCCCTCGCAGAGTTAGCGGAGAGTAATGCTAAACTAAAAACTAAGAATGATCTGGAAGCACAGAGCAGGCGGAATAACATCAGGATAATCGGAGTGCCAGAATAACTAGAAGGCCAACGGCTGACGACCTTTTTCTCCGAGATGCTTTTTGAGGTTTTTGGCAATCAGGTTCTACCTGCCCCTCCCAGAGCTAGACCGGACGTACAGATCCCTCGCCGCTAAACCTAAAGCAGGGCGGAAGCAAAGAGCAGTTGTGGTCCACTTTCACCACTACAAATTAAAGGATAAGGTAATCCGCGAAGCACGTAAAAAGCGAGGTGAACTTAAATATAAAGGGAACCCGATCGCCATCTATGAAGATTACATCCCTGAAGTATTAGAAGAGCGGGTTCAGTATGCTGAATCTCTTCTGTTATAGAAACTCTGTAACTTTGGAGCTGTATTAATCTAATATACACTAAATTTGTGATGGACGAATTTGTTTTCATTCGATATATAATTGGAAATAAATTTTTGGACTATTATTTTACATTTTGGGGTTACAGTGAATTATTGGGGAGATAAGGTTTGTAGGTTTAGTAGGAGTAGAAGCGGAAGTAAGGTACCTGATAAGGTACATAATCTACTGTTCAGTTGTTTAAAGGGAGCTTAGGGGTAATCGTTTAATCCTATGTTATGTTTGTGTGTGTGTTTTTTTTCTTTTTCTCTTTCTTTTTTTCTTCTCTTTTTCTCTTTATTTCCTTCTTCCTTTTCTCTCTTTTTTTTCCTTTTTTTTATCCTTATGTTTTGCATCACATGTATCAAGTTCATTCAATAGTTATTTCGGATTCAAATGGCTGGTAACCCAACAAAACTAAATACAAATATTCGTTTTGTCTCTTGGAATGTAAAAGGTTTAAATAATTGTGTTAAGACCAAAAAAGTTCTTTAATGAAGATATAAATTTTTTACAAGAAATTCACCTCTGCACTTCAGATGTTTCTCACATTAAGAGTGCATAGATCAATCATTGTTTTCACTCCAAATTTGGCATGAAGGCAAGAGGGGCTACAATTCTTGTGCATAAGAACATTGCTTTCGAACCAGAATCAGTGATCTCAGATTCATATGGTCGTTATGTGATTGTGTCTGGTATTTTACAAACAGTTCCTATTGTTTTAGCATGTGTATATGGCCCAAATTGGGATAATGAGAAGTTTTTGGCCAATTTTTTTTTCTGTACTTGATAGTCACTACATAATTATAGGGGATTTTAATTTGGTGCAAAATACCATATTGGACAGGTCTTCCTCAAAACAGTCAACGCTGACTAACTCTGCCAAACTTTTAGAATCTTATACCAAACAGATTGGTCTATCCGATCCCTGGAGATTTCCGGATAGCAAAGCCTTCTCTTTTTTTTCACATGTTCACCATTCCTGTTCACTGATCGATTTTTTTCTTTTGGATAACAGAATGATCTTGTGATCTTGCTCTTGTGATTATCATAGTATAGTAATTTCTGATCATGCCCCCACCTTTTTGGATTTAATGTTCGTGCAATCTAGGACTTATTTTTTAGCAATGGAGATTTAGTTCACATTTACTCTCTGACAACGTGTCACGAGCGACCGAGGAGAGAAGACAAAAACCTTATCAGGTAGCCCGTGTTGCGTAGACGGTAGACCCAAACGCGGAAGTAGCGCGAGTAGGCAGGATAACCACGCGTTTGATCTGAGAACTCTTACACAAAGAGCAAGGATTTACACAAATAAACCCGCATTCTAGCAACACACACTCAATCGAGGAAGCAAATCAAATTGGTGAGTACTCACGTAATGATCGGTGAAGCGTTAGCGAAGGCATAGGTGAACTCAATGGCTGAGCGATGTGCAGCGCCATTTTGTTTCCTTTTTTACTTCCGGGTCCTCGTGCCGGTCGCGGAGCGAGTGTGCATGACACAACGATTTCAAGGATTTTCTTGCAACTCATATAAATCTATATTTTGAAACGAATGACAACAGTTCAGTTAGCAGTAGCATGTTATGGGAAGCATTTAAGTGTTATATCCGAGGACAGATCATTTCATATGTCTGTCAGCTGAGGAAATCAGAGAACTCCAGAATGGCCGAAATATCGGATCAACTTTCTATATTGGACCTCCAATATTCTCTGACCCCGTCTCCCGCAATTTATAAAAAAGCGACTTCAGCTTCATTCAGAGTATAATTTACTTTTAACGAATAAAAATGAAAAGCAAATGCTGAGTACCAAGCAAACTTTTTTTGAATTTGGTGAAAAGGCTGGTAAATTACTTTCATTTCAATCTCGATTTGCCCGCACAGCTAAACTGATCCCCGAAATTAAATCTCCTAAAGGTGATATAATTTTCCATCCGGAGGAAATTAATTTAAAAAAATTTTAATATTACACAGACCTTTATACCTCGGAGTGCGATGCAGAAATACTGAATGACCAGAACCCTCTTGATCAACTACCATTCCTCTGTGTAAATGAAGACCCTACAAATGATCTGGCCAGACCGGTGTCTACCAAGGAAGTGCAAGAGGCAATTAATTTACTTAAAAATGGTAAATCGCCTGGCCCTGATGGTTTTACCATCGAAATATTTAAAACCTTCTCTTCTGTCCCCAATACAGCAGAGAGTATACAATGAGGCTTTTTCTTCGGGTCGGCTTCCAACAGCCATGTCTAAGGCATCCATATCGCTTTTGCTAAAGAAGGATAAAGATCCACTGCTCTGCAGCAGTTAACAGGCCAATTTCTTTGTTGAATGTGGATTTTAAAATCTTATCTAAGATCCTTGTGCTTCGTCTTCAACAGGTGTTGCCTGCTGTTATTTCCTTAGATCAGACAGGCTTCATGACTGGTAGACACTCTTTTAATAATAGTCGTTTGCTTTGGCAATGGAGCCATTGGCCATTCTGGCTGCGAGGTGAGGAAGGGTTTGAAGGCATTACTCGGTTTGGAACTTCTTATAAATTATCCCTTTATGCAGGTGATCTACTTTTTATAATCACATTTTATCACTAACACCAATCCTGCAAATTTTTTACTTGTTTGATAAATTTTCAGGTTACTAATTGAATCTTCAAAAAAGTGAGTTGTTTCCAATCAATCCGGCAGCTGAGATGCTGTCTAGATACCCTTTTCCTTTTAAATGGGCCCAGGAAGGATTCAGATATCTGGGTGTTTTTGTTGCTAAAACAGTTACGGTTATTTTCAGGAAAAATTTCAATGCTTTGTTATATGCTTACAGGGAAGATATACAGAGATGGTCCTCTCTTCCAATATCGCTAATTGGTTATATTTATTTGGTCAAGATGACAATTCTGCCTAAATTCTTATAACTTTTCCAACATATACCCGTTTATATTGACAAGTCTTTCTTTGTTACTTTGGAGCAGACAACTAACTCTTTTTTTTGTGGCTTGGAAAACATTCACGAATTAGAAGAAAAGTTCTTGAGCTTCCAAGGTCAAAAGGGGGTCTTGCTTTACCAAACTTTCAACATTATTACCTGGCTTGCAATATTAGCAAGCTTCTATATTGTACTAACGCTTCTAGAGTCTCTGAACATCGTATTTGGGCCCAAATAGAATTGTCATCTTCTAAATGTTCCCCTTTACTCACTGACCTGCTCTCAGCTTCTTATAAGCAAAAATATATCTTTTCTACCATCATGTACGGATGCAGTTTTTCTTGATTGGTCTTTCAAGGGTCTTATATCTTATCAGGGACTTGTATGATAAAGGTAAATTCCAATCATTTTCGGAGTTGTCAGGAAAGTTTAATCTTCCCAAGACACATCTTTTCCGTTTCTTTCAGATTAGACATTTTGTACAAAATCAGTTTCCTCAGTTTCCTAACCTTCCACTTGATTTGAAAATGGACACAATTCTTGCTCTTAATCCACATAGCAAAAGGTTAATCTCTATCATTTACGAATCAACCGACACATTAAATACTGACCCCACTGAATCAATGAAGAATGCATGGGAGCGGGAACTTGGGGTTGCTATGAGAGAAATAGAATGGAATAACGCACTCTGTCTAATAAACTCTTCCTCAATATGTGCACGACACAGACTGATGCAGTGCAAGATTCTTCATAGAGCACACTATACTAACGCCAGATTAGCCAAAATATACCAAGACAGAAATGACACTTGCAATAGGTGCAGATAGTCTCCGACAAATTACACGCATATGTTCTGGTCCTGTCCAAGTTTGACAGAGTTCTGGTCTAAAATATTTTATACTTTTGAAAAGTCCTTCGGATTGTCAATTACCCCAAATCCTTTAACAGCTCTATTCAGAATTCCTTTTGACTCAAACTTATCCTAGACAATCCAAGCTGTTGTTGCTTTCACCACACTATTGGCCAGGAGGCTTATTCTCCTCAAGTGGAAACATGCTTCCCCTCCTTCTTATGGGAGATGGATAAAAGAAATTCTTTTTTAAAACTAGAAAAAATCCGCTTTTCTTTAAAAGGGTTTTTAAAAACCTTTTATAAAACATGAACCACTGTTAAATTATATTGATACTATTGATCTATTACATGAAGATGCAGTAGAGGATTCTTTTTTTTTCTCTTTTCTTTTCCCTTTTTCCCCCCTCCCTTTTTCCCTCTTTTTCTTCTGTTTGTTTGTTTGGTTGGTTGTTTGTTTTTTTTGTTTTTGTTCGGTTTTGTAGTTAGGGTGGGAGAAGGGAGGGACTGGGATTGGTTTGAAAGTAGAAATTTGAAATGCATGTTTTTGTATATTTGTTAAATGCCAATAAATATATTTGGGGGAAAAAAAGAAACCTATACTCAGAACCAAATTGAAACATTTTAAAATGACTGATTGGAATTGGAATCTCGTCAGGTCCTAACAATTTCTTTGGTTTTAGTTTGTTATTTTTGTCTATAAGTTTCTTCCCAGTAATTAGATAATCTAAGGGGTTTTCGTTGTCTTTGATAGCCAGTTCCAGTTCTTCAAGTATCCTCTTTGTGATTTTGCTTTGATTTTGTGTCGGAATATACATTTTTATATGGTGTTTGGAAATGCGTTGTCCAGATATCCTAGTTTTGAATGGCCAGTACTTCATACTCATTTTTTTTTTTTTTTTTTAGTTTGTTCTAATCATCCCAGAATTGGTGTTTTTTTAGCGACTCCAGTGTCAGCTGTTTTTGTATATATTGTGCTTTTTTGGTTCTGAGTGTACGTTTATATTGTTAGTGTTTCACAGTAAAGAAGGCTCTCTCTCTCTCTCTCTCTCTCTCTCTCTCTCTCTTTCTCATACACACACACACACACACACACACACACACACACACACACACACACACACACACACACACACACACAAACAAAACGGTGAAAACACCTCTTTTCTAAGCCACAGGCTTCCTGAGATATGTGTGTGAAGGGTTACCTCAGTTGTCTTAGCAATGTCACTTGCTGCTTGGCTGACTAAGTAGGCGGTACCATAATATCCATTTGCTGGCATGGTAATGTGCATAAATTAGACATGCAGATTGTGTGAAGTGACAAAAAAGCATGCCCCCAAAAATAGGTCCCTCTATATGCCCCCTTTCTTCTTTGTTACTGTTGTATTCCTGGTTGACCTATTACCTCACAGACCTAATCAGTCAACATCCATGCAACATGGACAGCTTTGCAACACTTTAATTCCTGAGAATGTCATTTATTTTTGTAAATAGGAAAGACAATGTTACATTTTGTCCAGATATCTCTGGAACCATTAGTCCTAGAGCATTCACTCATTTTTGGAACAGTTGGGAGACCTGGGTGAAGTTTTTGGTATACGTATTGTGTGTGCAAACTACAAAGTGGATGTGATTTTTTTCATGACTACTCCCTATATACTCTGGATGGCAGTTCTTTTTCAGTGGAGTGGGTTTGGTGCAAATTGAGGGCCAGTTTTTTTTTTTTTTTTTTGTGCCATTCAATAAGATTTTCTGATCAAAAACAAAAAAAAGTTAGGAGTCACCAGAGCAAATGGGTCGAAACTTTTTGTGCTAAAACTGTGTAATAATAATGTTAGTAGGGGCCCCCTGAGAAGTGTCATTGTCTCTCTGCAGGTTGTGGTATTGTGATATCTCAGATGAAGGCTGTGCTGCTCTGACTTCAGCTCTGAGATCAAACCCCTCACACCTGAGAGAACTGAATCTGACTGGAAATAAACTCAGAGACTCAGGAGTGAAGTGTCTTTCCGCTGCACTGGAGAAGCCTCACTGTAAACTTGAGACACTGAGGTAAGATCATCTCTCTGAGAGTCACATGACCTGTAAACCAGTCAAACTAACTTGCAGTTTTCCAGGCATACTTTTTATCATAAATTACAGTTCATTTATAATTAGCACTAAAGGATATTTACTCAAATGTTTGATCATTGATATTTAATTAATGTTAGATTTTATGTTTATTATACATTTTTTTAAAACATTAGCATGTGTACCTACAATTAAATTTTAGCATTTTGTTTTTTTTTAGTGATTTAAGTACTAAAAAAACTGAAAGCTGTTTTTGAACTTCATTATTCTGTGTCCTGAAATGATAGGGAATCAGATGTGTCTACAAATCTACAGTTTTTGTTTGCTTGTTTTTGTTTTTTGTAACAATTGCTAACAAGCATTGTTTAGGACAGGTAGTCCCCTAGTTACAAATGAGTTCAGTTCCAGGAGCACTTTCGTAAGTCAGATTTGTTCACAAGTTCGACTTTCCAAAATGCATATAAGTGAGTCTTATATGCCTTTGACATGAATATACTATATAAAGCATACCAATCCACTTGACTAAATCTGTCTGACCATCATGTGGCCAAAAACCGTAACTGTGCCTAAGGAAATTAATCTCTCAGTGAAATATCCCGGACACCATTTTGGGGAGCGAATTGCCCCATAATAAATAATGGAAACTCCAATGATTGGTTCCACAACTTAAAAATATTCATATTCAAAAATTATAATCACCCCAGACATAAGAGGAGGAGAGGGTTATTGTGTAGAATGACTTACTCTCTCTCACACACACACACACACACACACACACACACACACAGATGTTGACTTTACTTAGACCGCAAACTAGGTTACTCACAATGCACAGTTTTACTAGTTTGTTCAATATAACAGTGTTGACTCTGCGTCTTTAACTCATAAGGGGAATCCCAGACGTCATTTTGTCAGCTGTTTCCTTTCTTGGACTGTGAACTATGTTTTGTTAAGGTTTTTCCGAAATTAGGGTTATTTTCCAGCTTTACAGGAGAGCCATTTTCTATCATTGTGATCCCGGACTGATTCATTGAACCCGATTTGGCCCAGAAATATAGATTATTATAAATGACAACATAGGTGGGCTGCTCTGGTCCCTCTTCCCAGGGGAAGGATGAGGATTGGTCTTCTCCTGGGTAAACCGTGGATCCGTCAACATATCTGAAACAAAAAAAAATCTATATTTTTAAGTAAATATTCTCATATGCATTTTCCCTGAGAAAATGTAATAGTAATCATCATGCTTTTTTACTGTTTGTGTCCAGGCTTGAATAATTATTTCATCCATTTGACCGTGGCCGGAAATATTGTCTGGAATGTGTTTGTAAAATTAATGACAAATAAAGCTGCTCATCAGCATGGGGGAACTTGCTGCGCTCACTTTCACTTTATAAAAGGTAGCGTTTTGATCAAAAGGCTGATAAACACATGTGCAGAAATTACCTGATTTATCGATAAGATACCAACATACTCCCCAAGAAATGGAACAAACTCAAATATATAGGCTACTCACTAAATAAACGCTGTCTTTTCCAACGAGACAGCATATTATGGTATGAGCTGCTTTATTCACGTCACAATATAATATAATTTAACATATTTTTATGGGTATTAAATTTTTTTGTGTGCATAAGAATTGCATTTCAATGAATGCTTTAGAAAAAAAGTGTGTTTGTGTGAGGAACCTGAGTGTATAGGTGTGACCACCTGACACATGAACACATGAAGTCCTGGGAATCAGGCGTCAGTAGGTCTTACATATTCATGAAAAGTCATGGATTATTCAGTGAAAGAGTCTCTGCTGAAAAAAGTCAGGCACATCAGTCACTTTACTCCAAACAAAAAGTTTGGATTTAATTTACTATGTCATATTTAATTCCTGCTATTAATAAATTTTGGTTTGAGATACTTACAGAAGAGGCATGTAAAAAGTACATAAATAGGTTGTTTAAAGTCCTTCCAGTTGTGGTTAAATATCAGGGTGGACACACTGGAATGTATATTTTTTATATTATAAATTAGATATTTGTCATATGTTGTGTTTATTTGATTAAACTCAAACCATTTTTACTGAAATAACTGAAAACTACAGTCTAATGCCACGAAAAAAAATAAAAGCTTTGAGATTACTATTTTGTTTTATTTTTATGTTTATTGTTTTAAATTAACACATTTGTATTTTTGATTTATTTGATGTTTGGCTGGGGAAATAAACTTTAGGCAGAGACATCAGCTTGGTCTTGAAACCGGTCTGATAACTTCATACCTATCATGAATAAAGGATGAGAGGGCCATAAAAGACATAAAAATGGACCTTGTAATCGACTAAACTAACACACTGTTCGTGATATGTAATACTATTAAAATCAGGTCTTTGAACAGGTTCAAGGAACAAAAACTGGAAATGGAACAAACAGAAAAAAATGTGTGTAGGTGAAACTCGTAACATTTTAATATTGTGCAAAAGTTCATTAATTTTAGTAATGCAACTTAAAAGGTGAGACTAATATATAAGATAGACTCATTAAATGCAAAGCAAGATCTTTTCAAGCCATGATTCGTCATAATTGAGATGATTATGGCTTACAGGTCATGAAAACCAGAAATCCACAATCTCAGAAAATTAGAATATTGTGAAAAGGTTCAATATTCTAGTCTCACTCTAATCAGCTAATTAAGCCATAACACCTGCAAAGGGTTCCTAAGCCTTTAAATCATCTCTCAGTCCAGTTCAGTAGGAAGCACAATTATGAGAAAGACTGTTGATATTATAGTTGTGCAGAAAAACGTAATTGACATTCTCCGTAAGGAGGAAAAGCCTCAAAAGGTAATTGCAAAAGAAGGATGTTCCCAAAGTGCTGTATCAAAGTACATTAATAGAAAGTTACAGTATGTGGAAGGGAAAAGTGTGGAAGAAAAAGGTGCACAAGCAGCAGGGATGATCGCAGACTGGAGAGGATTCAGTAAAAGGCCATTCAAAAGTGTTGTGGACTTTCACAAGGAGTGGACATAGACTTCAAATGGCGTATTCCTCTTGTCAAGCCTCTCCTGAACAACAAACAACGTCGGAAGCGTCTTACCTGGGCTAAAGAAAAAAAGAACTGGTCTGTTGCTCAGTGGTCCAAAGTACTTTTTTTATTTACTTTTTCCAAAGTACAAAAAGCAACTTTTGCATCTCATTTGGAAACAAAGGACCCAGAGTCTGGTGGAAGAATGGAGAGGCAAGATGCTTAAAGTCCAGTGTGAAGTTTCCACAGTCTGTGTTGATTTGGGGAGCCATGACATCTGCTGGTGTTGGTGCACGTTGTTTCATTAAGTCCAGGGTCAACGCAGCCGTCTACCAGGAGATTTTGGAGCACTTCCACAGACGAGGTTTATGGGGATGCTGACTTTTTTCCAGCAGGACCTGGCACCTGCCCACTCTGCCAAAAGCACCAAAACCTGGTTCAATGACTGTGGGAATACTGTGCTTGATTAGCCAGCAAACATGCCTGACCTGAACCCCATAGAGAATCTATGGGGCATTGCCAAGAGAAAGATGAGAGACATGAGACCAAACAATGCAGAAGAGCTGAAGGCCACTACTGAAGCATCTTGGTCTTCCATAACACTTCAGCAGTGCCACAGGCTTATAGCTCACATGCCACGCCACTTTGAAGCAGTAATTGCTGCAGAAGGGGCCCAAACCAAATACTGAGTACAATACAGTAAGTTAGAGATATTGTGAGAGACTCAGTGGATAGGGAGGCAATTGTATTGGGGCAATAGACACACCTCATTCTGTGTTTTCCATGTAATGGTCTCATTGTATACAGGTGTGCCTTATATTGGGGCCAATACCAAGAGACAACCCTTTTCAATGTGGCATCAATTTCAACTTTCTGTGGGTAAAAAAAGCGGGTATTGTCAGTAAGTCATTCCAAGTTCATTATTCAAACAACTATGAACACACAACGTCACTTAATGGACGAGCAGCGCCAACTGGTCATGGGGCACCTTCAGGTCGGTGGCAGGCAGTCAGATGTTGCTCGTGAACTTGGTGTGTCTCAAACTGTCATCAGCAGACTTTCATCAAGAAACAGAACTACTGGCAGAATTCATGACAGACCCAGGAGTGGAGCCTCACAAGTGACAAACCTCAACGATGACCAATACCTAAGGACCTATGCACTCGGACATCGTTATTCAACTGCCACACAGCTGCAGGCCCATTTACGAGATGTGAGGGGTACTAGGGTTTCCAGACAAACCATTCACAATCGACTCCACCGCTTTGGCTTGAATGCCAGATGACCGTTGCAGGTGACTCCACACACACAGAGACACCGCCGTCAACGTTTGCAGTGGGCACAAGACCATGTGACCTGGACAATGCAGCAGTGGTCTACCGTCCTGTTCACTGATGAATGTTGGGTCACCGTTGCTGGAGAAGGCGAGGTTAGTGATACGCTGAGGGTCCACCTGGTCCCCAGGGTTTGCTTTGATGCAGGAGGTGCAACATTCTGGGCAGGCATCACCAGTCAGCGCAAAGGAATCACTGCTGTAAAGTAAAAAACAAACAAACAAATGAACCAGCACTTTACCTTTGAAAAGAATTGCAACAGAGCAGAGTGAAGCCAGGGAGCGGGGTGTAAAGGGGAGAGCGTGTGTGCGCGCGTGTCGGTGTCAAATTGCGCGCATGATCCATGCCTATCAGCCTGTTTTTGAACACGCTGTCACTTTCCTCCATGTGCTCATCTTTACACTAACCTGTCTGTGTCCTTCCCACGCCCCCGCTTCTGGCCTGTCTGCACACCTGTCTCGAATCAGCAGCTGATTAGTCCAGCATATGAGCATGCGCTGAGTGCTGCTTAAATCGTTGGATTATTGAGTCTTGTTCGCCTCGATTTTCCCGCGTTTTGTTTTCTCGCCTTCACGTTGCCAAGATAGTTTTGTTTTCTTGTTTTCTCATCTCTAATCTCTCGTCTCTCACTTTGGATTGTCGCTTTGCTGTTTGATTTCCCGGCTTTGATCTCGCTCTTCCTCGCTTTGACTACGGCTTTTGTTTAACGTTTTTTGGATAGTCGTCTCGCTCCTTGATTTCTCGGTTACCAACTTAACGCTTCCCTTCTTGACTACGGCTCTTGCTTTGGCTTAGACGTTATGCTGATTGATCTTCCGGTTTTTGACTTGTGCTTTCACTTTCCGATCACGCTTCCGTTTAACGTGGCAACTATACATCTGCACTTGGACTCACCTTGTTCCGCCTCACCTCGTGACACTCGCAGCTCATCACCTTGTCCATAGAAAGCATGCAAGGATGGGACACCAACAATCCAAAGGCGCTACAGAAGTTGACCATTCAAGTCAAGAGCTTACAGTTTTACCTCTACAGAAGATGATCATTAAAGATCAGGTAGAGCAGATGCTCCAGGATAGCATCATTTAGCCCTCACCATGGTCATTCCCTGTGGTCCTCGACCCGTAACCCAACGGCTCCAACTGGTTTTGTGTGGACTCAACCGCAAGAGCAAACCAGATGCATATCCAATGCCGCTAATACACATCTTAGAATTCCTGGAAGGCGCCTCCTGGTTCAGCACATTGGATTTACAATCTAGGTACTGGCAGGTGGAGATGGAGAAGGAGAGCAGTGAAATAAACAGCCTTCATCACAACTAAGGGCCTTTACCAGTTTCAGTCCATGCCATATGGGCTTCAAAATACCACTGCCACATTCCAGAGGCTCGTGGAGATAGTTCTTGACCATCTGAGGAGAAAATGTTGCTTTGTGTGTATTGACATTATCACACACCATGAGAGGCACACTGAACATTCAAATAAGTTATTACAAAGACTCACCCAAGCCAACCTCTTCTTGAACATGAAGTAATGTTACTTTTACAAATGGCAGCTGAAGTTTTTTGGACATGTCATCTTAGAGATATGCAGATAGACCCTGGGAAGACACTGGCCGTGACTGAGTATCCTCCACCTCAAAATCTCAAAGCACTGCAACGTTTCACTGGTTGGTAGAACAAATTTATTCCCCATTTTGCAGACCTCACTGCCTCATTTAATCATCTAAAGAAAAAGGGAGCAAAATGGGAATGGACTGGAGTGCCAAGCAAGCATGAACACCATAAAAAAAGTGCTTTAGAACCCACCTGTTTGGGTTCAGCCTGAACTTTGCAGCCCTTCCAGTTGCACACACATGCCAGTGATGTGAGTTTTGGAGCCATCCTCTCCCAGTAGTCAGCTGGAGGGAAACGGGTGGTGGCATACAACTCTCTTACCCTAAGAGAAGAGGAACAGAATCATTCCACCTCTAAAAAGAAGTGTTTGCCTGTGGTCTGGGCAGTGCAAAAATTTAAGCATTACCTCGAAGGCAGGCCGTTCAATGTCTTTACTGACAAGTCACCCTGTTTAGGACCTTTAACTGCGCCAGAACCACCTCACGATTAACCCGATGGATGCTAAGGCTGCAGCAGTTCAATTTCTTAGTTTACCACAAAAAGGGTTGTCTCAGAAGATGGTGGGACCAGCAGAGCAGTGCTGGAGGATTGGAGGGAACATGGTGCGGTGTGAGGTGTGATTACAGCTGAGAGGTAAGTAGGTGCTGGGCCATTTTTAGCCTTGTAGGCAAGCATCAGCGTTTTTTAATTTGATGTGAGCATCTTCAGGGAGCCAATGCAGGGAGCAGAGAAGTGGGGTGATCTGGGAGAACTTGGGAAGGTTAAAAATGAGATATGCAGCTGCATTCTGAATCAGGAGGGAAGGTGGACAGAGGCAGATCTGCCCAGGAGTTGCACTAGTCCAGTCTTGAAATAAAAAGAAACTGAACAAGCACATGAGTAGCCTTTGTAAAAAGGACTGGGAGAAATCTTCTGATGTTGTAAAGAAGAAATTGACAAGAGTATGGAAGCAAATTAACAAATTTGATGTACTGAAATATAATTACAAGCACTTCATACGTTTCAAAGGCTTTTATCGACAATGACATGACATTTATGCAAAGAGTCAGTATTTGCAGTGTTGGCCCTTCTTTTTCAGGACCTCTGCAATTCGACTGGGCATGCTCTCAATCAACTTCTGGGCCAAATCCTGACTGATAGAAACCCATTCTTTCATAATCACTTCTTGAAGTTTGTCAGAATTAGTGGGTTTTTGTTTGTCCACCCGCCTCTTGAGGATTGACCACAAGTTCTCAATGGGATTAAGATCAGGGGAGTTTCCAGTCCATGGACCCAAAATTTAAACGTTTTGGTCCCCGAGCCACTTAGTTATCACTTTTGCCTTATGGCACGGTGTTCCATCGTGCTGGAAAATGCATTGTTCTTCACCAAACTTTTGTTCGATTGTTGGAAGAAGTTGCTGTTGGACAGGGTTTTGGTACCATTCTTTATTCATGGCTGTGTTTTTGGGCAAAATTGTGAGTGAGCCCACTCCCTTGGCTGAGAAGCAACTCCACACATGAATGGTCTCAGGATGCTTTACTGTTTACATGACACAGGACTGATGGTAGCGCTCACCTTTTCTTCTCCGGACAAGCCTTTTTCCAGATGCCCCAAACAATCGGAAAGGGGCTTCATCAGAGAATATGACTTTGCCCTAGTCCTCAGCAGTCCATTCGCCATACTTTTTGCAGAAGATCAATCTGTCCCTGATGTTTTTTTTTGGAGAGAAGTGGCTTCTTTGTTTCCCTTCTTGACACCAGGCCATCTTCCAAAAGTCGTCGCCTCACTGTGCGTGCAGATGTGCTCACATCTGCCTGCTGCCATTCCTGAGCAAGCTTTGCACTGGTGGCACTTCGATCCCGCAGCTGAATCCTTTTTAGGAGACGATCCTGGCGCTTGCTGGACTATCCTGGACGCCCTGAAGCCTTCTTAAGAAGAATTGAACCTCTTTCCTTGAAGTTCTTGATCCTATAAATTGTTGATTTAGGTGCAATCTTAGTAGCCACAATATCCTTGCCTGTGAAACTATTTTTATGCAACGCAATGATGGCTGCACGCGTTTCTTTGCAGGTCACCATGGTTAACAATAAAAGAACAATGATTTCAAGCATCACCCTCCTTTTAACATGTCAAGTCTGCCATTCTAACCCAATCAGCCTGACATAATGATCTCCAGTCTTGTGCTCGTCAACATTCTCACCTGAGTTAACAAGACGATTACTGAAATGATCTCAGCAGGTCCTTTAATGACAGCAATGAAATGCAGTGGAAAGTTTTTTTTTTCGGGATTAAGTTAATTTTCATGGCAAAGAAGGACTATGCAATTCATCTGATCACTCTTCATAACATTCTGGAGTATATGCAAATTACTATTATAAAAACTTAAGCAGCAACTTTTCCATTATTTATGTAATTCTCAAAAACTTTTTGCCACGACTGTATATGAATCAAAATGATTAGATTGTCCCTGATGGTCAAGCCGACGGTGACAGTGGCAAGGAAAAACTTCATGAGATGGCAGTAGGAAAAAACCTTGAAAGGAACCTGATTCAATAGGGAACCCATCCTCATTTGGGTGAAAATAGATATCAGGGATTGATCTGCATCATACTGTGTATGACTGGAAGTTCAGTATAACAGGAGATGTGTTTAAGCTGATATGGATTCCAGTTCATTACTGGATGCTGATTTAGACTATAGGAAACTCCAGTCCTGAACTATCGAGCAACTGCAGTCATGAGTCCTCAGAGAACAACTGTCAGCATCAGCCGAGGCCAGGACCATCTTCGTGGAAAAGTGGAACCGTCCCCAGTCACCACACACATCCCAGGCAGATCACGCGGGGCATCTATGCGACGAGGGCAGAGGCAGTCTGGATCACTGGCAGCTCAGGAACGACATGTATAGCTCGACAGAGAGACAGGGCGAGGGAAAGAGAGAGAGAGGTGAAGAGAGAAAAGGAGAGAGAAGGAGAGATGGCAGAGAGATGGGAGTCTGGCAGGTCTATGACAGCATAACTAAAATAGAGAGCCAGAAGGAAACACAGACATGAGAGCTTCCTGATATGTAAAGCGAGCAATCACTTCACGGCCAACAAACCTGAGTGATCAATGAGAGTGGGGAAGACAGCATCTAAACATACCAATTCACCATAATACTCTACATCCATGAGTCCCCCAGATCTGCTCCTTTACCAAAGGCAAATCTATTTACAAAAATGCTTGGCTAAATATAGGTTTTTAGCCTAGACTTAAACACTGAGACTGTGTCTGAGTCCCAAACATTAATTGGAAGACTATTCCATAACTTTGGTGCTTTGTAAGAAAAAGATCTGCCCCTTGCTGTAGTTTTAATAATACGTGGTACTGACAAGCAGCCTGCATCCTTTGATCGAAGTAGGCGTGGCGGATCGTAAGACACTAGCAGTTCCCTCAGATACTGCGGCGCGAGACCGTTTAATGCTTTATATGTCAAAAGTAGTATCTTAAAATCGATGCGAAATTTCACAGGGAGCCAATGCAGTGTAGATAAGATAGGGGTGATGTGCTCGTATTTTCTGGTTCTAGTGAGGACTCTCGCTGCTGCATTCTGTACTAACTGAAGCTTTTTTATACACCTAGTTGAACAACCAGACAGTAAGGCGTTACAATAGTCCAACCTAGAGGTGATAAAAGCATGAACTAGTTTTTCTGCATCATTTAGTGACAATATATTTCTGATCTTGGCAATATTTCTGAGGTGAAAGAATGCTATCCTGGTAATATTATCTACATGTGCTTCAAATGAAAGGCTGGAATCTATAATCACGCCAAGGTCTTTTACTGTTGCATTTGATGGATAAGAAAGGCCATCTAAAGTTACATTGTGATCAGAAAGCTTACTTCTAGCTGCTTGTGGTCCTATGACTAGAACTTCTGTCCTAGGATTAAGCAGAAGAAAATTAACATCCAATCTCTTATGTCCTGCACACATTGCTCAATTTTAGTAAACTGGTTTTTCTCATCTGGTTTTGCTGAGACGTATAACTGCGTGTCATTAGCATAAGAATAGAAATTAATACCATGCTTACGAATTATGTTGCCCTAAAACTGAACCCTGTGAAACACCAAACTCCACTTGAGAACATGCAGAATAGTCACCATTTATATCTACGAACTGAATGATCAGTCAAATTCCTACTACATTTTCTAATCTATGAAGAAGAATACTATGATCAATGGTGTCAAAAGCTGCACTGAGGTCGAGTAATACAAGTATAGTGACGCAACCCTGATAAGAGGCCAATAGGACATCATTTACTACTTTAACAAGTGCTGTCTCTGTGCTGTGATGAGGCCTAAATCCTGACTGATACATTTCGTTCATGCTATTTCTATGTAGATACAGTATGAGCATAGCTGCTGTGCTACTACATTTTCCAGAATCTTAGAGATAAAGGGGAGGTTTTATATTGGCCTGTAATTTGACAGCTAACAAGGATCATGGTCAAGATTCTTAATTAGCAGTTTAATAACTGCTAATTTAAAAGATTTGGGAACTTACCCACTGATGAGTGAAGAGTTAATTATTTTCAACAGGGGTTCTCTTATTGCTGATATCTGCTTGAGAAAATGTGTCGGTATTCACAGGTAGATGATTTTGAAGAAGAGATGAGTGAAATTAGTTCATTCTCTTCAAGGGGAGTAAAGTATCCTATTTTATGAAGTGATGTGTGTAATTTATCATCTGTATGATATATGTCTGGTTTTAAAGCCTGAATTTTTTGCCTAATATTTATGAATTGAAAAAGTTCATGGAGTCCTCACTAATGTATGTTGTTGTTCTGTGAAGTCAGATGGCGGTCCAATCAAAGTTGATAACTCTGAGATTATTGATCAAGCTCTGTATGATATTTGCATGCATGTGCTTCTTGTTTTGACACCGAGCGCCACGTGATCACAACTGAGACAAGAGTTTTTCTCTCTCTCTCTTGCGCTGAGGAATTGTGGGTGATCGTCTCCCCTGCTCTGTCTTAGTGCGCGTCCCTCACTGGTATAATCAACAGGTAAAGTGCAGGTTAATTTGTTTTATTTTTACTTTATATTTTTGTAGTGCCCTAGTTTAGGGTTTAAATATTGTTTATTTAAAATGTTTTCTGTTTTAGTAGGTATCATTCAAAAGTTTAACTTGAGCTAAAAAAAAATCTGTTTACAAACTGCAAATCCTGGTAATAATATATAGAGCATTGTAAATTAGTTAATGTTTCTGGAAAACAGAAAAGTAATGGGTTTGTGATTAACTAGAAAAATTGTAGATGCTTCTGGAGTACATTTTTTTTTCTTTTTCCTCTTGTGCTGTAAGTGGTCTACACAAATGTCAATCTGTTGTGCTAGCAATTGGTAACCGCTAAGGTAACCTATCGGGTTTGAGTGGAGGCGGGACTAAACGGAAGTGTGCGGCTTGAGTTTTTTTTTTCCACGGAGAGGAGAGGAGAAGAAGGGCCTAAAAACCCGGACTGTATATTCTGAGAAACAAACAAACAGAAAAAACTAATCCCTCCGTGCTTGAGTCGATGTTTTTAACAGAGAAGAGAAAATTAAAACACTAAGAAGATACTGTAACTGTAATGTTAGGAAAGTGTATAAAAGAGGCGATACCAGCATTCTCCGGTTCAGGAGCTTTATTATGGTACTAATGACAAAGCAAACAATAACACAAACTCACTCAGCACACATCCAACTCTCTCTCTCTCTGACACATACCTTGTCACTATGTCGTAACCACTCTACTATAAGCACCTAGGCTATTCAGTACGTTACTGTATATGTTCTAAACAACTATCATTACATCTCCCCCTTTCTTTGAGTTTCAAAATAGTGTAAAACGTATAAATTTCAAATTACAATTCCAACAAATAGAATAACCAAACAAACCGTTGTTTCACAGGCTCAACAACTTACAATGTAACTTGTGTACATTAATATACAGAAGACTACCTAGGGATTCTGGGTAGGCTACCGGTCACCCACATAGATGCTGAGGATTATTCTGCCTCATTTAGCAATCTATGTATTAACTACGAAGTCTTTCAAGTATGCAGGCCTCCGAACAACTCTTCCTCTGGACGTAACAACATTTTTACGTTGCTTCACTTTCACTTGACTGTTGTTGACGTGAAGCTGTGTAGAAGAACCGTAGATGTTTCCTGTTCCTTCTTACATCTCCACCTTCTGCTAATTATGTAAGATCTAGGAGTAGTGTGTTTACAAACAACCGTGGCAGTCTTGTTCCAGCCTTTCTCATTGTCTGTCTTGACTAGAACAGAATCTCCAGGTATAAGTTCAGGCAATAAACGGCAACCATGACAGCTGTCATAGTACTGCTTGTATATGGATTTTGCTTTACTGTCTGCCGCTCTCACTTTTGAGAAATCAGGCCACTCAGGCAGTAGCGTCTTTTCCAGGACTGGAACTGGTGTTCTCAGCTGATGTCTGAGCATATATGGGCTATATCCTGTCGCTTGGAAAGGCGTAACTCTGTATGCAAGTAGAGCTAAGAAAGGATCTCCTTGTCTGAGAATGTTTTGCTGTCCTTACCGCTCTTTCAGCCTCTCCATTCGACTGAGGGAAATACGGGCTTGAGGTGACATGATTAAACCCGTAAGCTAACGCAAACTCCTGAAATTGTTGACTAACAAACAGCCCCATCTGGCGAACATGTTGCTCAACCTTAACGTCACTGACTTTCCTGACACGTCTGGAAGATGCGCAACATCAATAAATCTGGAGAAATAGTCAACAACTACAAGGTAGTTTCTTTTGTTAACCTCACAAATATCAGCTGAATTCTCTTCCACAGTTCATCTGGCAAGGGGGTAGTAATCAGGGGTTCTAATGAAATGTAACTTGTCTGATCTACGCTATATAAGGTATCAGTGCTGTGTAGGTTTGTTTGATTGACAAACTGTGCAGTTTTCTGTGAATAACTGAATCTCCTTGCTAATGCCAGGCCACCAAACACTTTGTTTTGCAGGCTCCCTGCACTTGACAATACCCATGTGACCAAGTTTCCTTTTGACCTCAAACCTCATACTGCTTGAGATGACAATCCTATCGCCACAAGTTAAAAGTTTGTGAAATACAGATAACTTATCTCTTACAGCATAGCAAGGCTTGGCATGTTCAGGTATTTTTGAAGAATACTTTGGCCATTCTTGTCTCACGTACCTCAGTATCTCTTGCAATTTGGGATCAGCTTTTGTGTTTTCCACAACCTCACTCAACCATGTGTTTGACATTGGCCAAGCTTCTGTAGTAGACTTCCCTAGAGTCTCATTGTCATCTGTGAGCTCCACTGATCTTAGTTGTGGTGTTGTTAAAACCGGGTGCCTGGAAAGAGTATCAGCAGCAACTAACAGCTTTTCTGGTACATACTCAGCTTTAGCATTGAATCGCATCAGTCGAACCAAAAGTCGCTGACATCTCAGAGGAACCGTGTCCAGTTCCTTACCGTTAATGAGTGGAACCAATGGCTTGTGGTCTGTATGGATCATGAAACTATCCAGACCGTACAGAAATTTAGAAAACTTTTCACACGCCCACACCACACTGAGGCATTCCTTTTCTATTTGCGCATATATCGTTTCTGCATCACTCAGGGTACAAGAACAATACACTATGCGTCTCAAGCATTCATTGTGCTGTTGAAACAGAACTCCCTCTAACCCGTAGCTGCTAACATCTGCGCTAACTATGGTTGGTTTGTTCACATCGAAAAACGAGATAACTGGGGCTTCGAACAAGAGCCCTTTGATTCTTGTAAGAGCCTTTTCTTGTGCATGACTCCAAGTCCAAGCTGTTCCAGCTTTAAGAAGATCGTTAAGCGGACGGGTTACATCCGCCAATCCAGGTAAGTAACGACCTAGGTAGTGAACCATCCCCAAAATCCTCTTCACTTCAGTCACGTTCTGCGGGGGTTGAATATTGATTATAGCATCTACCTTTTCCTTATCAGATCTGACTTCCTGAGAATCAATGACATGACCCAGAAATTGTATCTGTGTTTGTCTCAACAGACATTTGTTCTTATTGAGTTTTAATCCAGCATCGGAAATCGTTTCCAAGACTCTCTTTAGTTGCTGATCATGTACCTCTTGTGTCTCCCCATAGACAATGTCATCCATGTACGCCGCCATGCCCTTGTGGTCTTTGAAAAGTTTATTCATCTCCCTCTGGAATATTTCTGGTGCACTAGAAATTCCAAAAGGCAATCTATGAAAGAAAAATCTCCTAAAGGGTGGTGAGTTTAGCACTCTCTTTTCAGTGGAATTTGCCAAAACCCGCTCTCTGCATCCAATCGCGAGAACATTGTTGCACCAGACATACGAGGTAAAATGTCATCAAGAGTTGGTAGAATGTATTGTTCATGTTCAACTGCTTGATTTAGACGATTTAAGCCAACACATATCCTCACTTGTCCCTTTTTCCGGGGCACTGGCTCCATCGGAGCACACCATTCAGTTGGCTCAGTGATTTCTTCGATCACGCCACACCTCACCATTCTCTCTAACTCTGCTTTCACTTTAGGGAGTAAAGGCACTGACACTCTTCTATCTGCTAAAATTGCATATGGGACAGCATCTGCTTTTAGCTTAATTTTCACAGGAGTGGTCCTAAGCAGTCCAACTGATGTGCTTGGTGTGTGTGCAATATTGTCAATTTGCTGAACTAGTCCAAGTGCTGCTGAAACATTTCTGCTAAGCAGATTATTGACTTGCAGTCCAGTTATAACAGTACTTACTTCCTTTGTAGTGAGTGCTAGTTTTGAACTTTCCAATGCTTCTCACTTTTCCTCCCGGACAATCTAGCACTGTGTTGACTAAGTTAAAATCAAGCTTTGTCCTAAGAGTGCCATAAGCTTGTTCTGAAATTACACTAATGTCTGCTCCAGTGTCAATTTTAAACTCCATGTCAGTATATTGAATCATCAAAATTACATGTCATGGATCATTTGAGTCTTTCACTGTATTGCACCAAGGAAAAACGAATCTTTGTGTTCTTTGTGCACTACATTTACATCACTGACTTGAATAGTCTGACAAACAACAACATAATGGCCTCTCTTACCACACTTTCGACACTCTGCTCTTCTTGCTGGGCAGTTGACAGTCTTTGGGTGGTGTTTGCCACATTGTGTGCATTACCCAGCAGCTGAGTCTTTGGAGTGAGTTTCTCTCTGGCTATTTGGTTTATGTTTCAATGCCGTTTTCGGTCGGAAGAATGTGCTGTACTTCTTATGTGCTACTTCATTCAGGGCTGTAGCACCTTTTTGTTCAGATACATGACATTTTCTCTGTTCTAACTGCCGTGCATGTCAGACATAATCTGCAATCTCTGGGACAGTTCTTTATCAATAACGCCTATCACTAGTCTGTCCCTTATATTGTCGCTTTTAGCTTCTCTAAACACTCACGTTTCAGCCAGTTTGTGCAAGCTCCGGATAAACTCCTCCACACTTTCACCTTGCTTTTGCACGCGCTGGTGAAATCTTGCCCTCTTTTGTATGATGTTTACTTTGGCACGAAATATTCATCTAATTTCTCTAAAACTTTGTTGTACCTGTTCTCGTCGCCCTCTGTTGCATACAGGAATGTGCTGACAATTTGTTCCGCCTCCTTCCCGAAAGAATATATAACGGTGCACACTTGCACTTCCTCCGACTCTTTATCCAACTTCGTGGCTATTCGGAATCTGTGGAAACGCCGCTTCCATTCATACCATAGCTCGGGATGACTGTAGTCGAAACTTTCGGAAGGGGAAAACTTTGCCATGTCGTCGCGTTGACTTCTGACACCATGTAATGTTAGGAAAGTGTATAAAAGAGGCGATACCAGCATTCTCCGGTTCAGGAGCTTTATTATGGTACTAATGACAAAGCAAACAATAATACGAACTCATTCATCACACATCCAACTCTCTCTCTCTCTCTCTCTCTCTCTCTCTCTCTCTCTCTCTCTCTCTCTCTGACACATACCTTGTCACTGTGTCGTAACCACTGTACTATAAGCGCCTAGGCTATTCAGTACGTTACCGTATATGTTCTAAACAATCATTACAGTAACCAAGTTGCATGCTCAGCATGTTTAAGTGTGCTAGCAGGACTTTTGTTGAGAGAGTTAGCTGCTAAGAGAGGGAATCTGTTTGTAAGGAGCACGTGCGACTCCAAACTTCTGGGTGCTTCGAATCCTGCTGCAGTGACTTCAGTGCTTGAGGACTTCTTGCTGTTACAGAAATCTGCTGGATGGTTATACTCGTGGATACAGCCTCAGGATTTGTTTCACTGTCGAGAAATATGGTCGCTAAAGGGGGTGAGAACTTCAGGAAACTGTAAGTACTCCCAAGGCATTGGAACAAGCGTTGTTATGAGCTCCGACATGCGCACCAACATTATGCTACCATAGACTCGTTAGGAAGAGAAAAAAAAACGGGTATTGGTTTTATTTGCTAGTGGGTTCAAAACTACAAGAACATTCAAATGTGAGAAACACTCTGTCAAATTTAACATTTTAATTTGTGCTCCATGTACATTTGTGTCTGTATTTAATTTCAAGCCACTAAGGAGTGTACAGGGATACAGGGATAAAGGACTGCCACTGTAAAAGAAACTGTATTGCATGGGAGTTGTGCTCGCATTAGCAACATAGCTATATGATAAACTAACCAGGCCTCTCTGCTCAAAGCGCAGACATATTCAGCATTTAGAGGTATTGTGAACACATCCCAAATTAAATAATTTAGTAGACCCATAACCAATTCTCCTCTCATGCAAATTGTGTTTCTTTTAGTATTGGCATGAGTGAAGTCATAACCCTTTGAAACCCAGAGAATTGTGTGGGTGGGCTACATTTTGTATTACTAATTTTTTATGTATATATATTTTTTGGGCTGTGGAACAAATAATTTGAGTTTCCATTATTTCCTATGGGAAAATTCACTTTGGTTTATAAGTGTTTTGAAATACACCTATCGCGTGGTGGCCGCATGATTCCTGCGAATTTTGGCACTGTGATTAGGTTTCCATCTTTCCGGGTGTCGGTCCTCGCATAGTCAAACTGCATAGGTGAGATAGGGGTATAACAGTAGGAATAACAGAGGGGGGCGGGTTATTGGGGGCGGGGCTTGTAGACGATTTTCACACACACACACACACACACACACACACACACACACACACACACACACACACACACACACCAGTGGATTGGGAATGACTGCTGTCTGGCTCACGGATATCATAAATTATCTGAATAACGGATTACATTTTTGAAAAAATAACTAAATAACTGGGTACTTAAATGGCTGATCTAACACGTTACATCAAAAAGTATTTAAGTACACCCAACACGGATTACCACACACAAGACACTACAAACAAACATGGTATGGTACAAGCACATTATCTGCCTTGCTGACAGGGCACATGATTGAATTGCGTTTTACAACAATAACATTTAACAAAGTCTCCAGAACTTCTTGTTTGCCAATATGTGTAATCGTACAGGAATAACCATATGACTGTATGTGCAAAAATATTGCAATATTGTGTTTACATAATAATAAAAAAAAAAACTTAACTGCTGTGCCGAGCTGCATGTTGGTAAAGTGAACTATGGTATGGATGTAATCAATTATACATAAAAAGAAATGCTGCATCCCCACTGGCCCAACTTCAGTGCTGCATCCCCAACTTTTTTAAATTATCTTACAACCTCAGAACACATAGAATACTGGCAAGTTAAGCAGCCCTGTAACGCCTTTCCATATAGGAACATTTGTGTCAAACCTCCAAATGAAAAACTGAGAAGTGAAAATGAAAAAATTAATTTTTTTTAAACTTTTTTTTTTCAATAATTTTGAGTTTAATTTTAGTATTAGTTAGGGCTGCAACAACTAATCGATAAAATCTATAAATATCGATAATGAAATTCATTGTCAATGAATGCCGTTATCGATGAGTTGGACTGCTCACGTTACTGAGGAGCGCGACCACAAAATGCACAAATACACAGATACATATAGATACACAGCGGCTCACGCAATGGAGGTCTGCAGGAAAAAACATGCGCCTATGGCGTTATATTCCTGCCACAATTCTAGCACGCAGTTTGACATTTTGAGAGCAGACAAAGCACTCTGCGTGTGCAGTGTCTCCACTGTGCGCTCAACATGTTCTCTGCGCATGCGCGACTTCTCGATTCTGTGCATGCTCCCCTGCTTGCTCAACATGTTCTCCACGCACACGTGACTTCTCGATTCTGTGCGCGCTCGACTCACCCTTAACGTGCAAGCAACATTTATTTTCTGTGCGCGCTCGACTCTGCCTGTACGCTCGCTCAACTTTGTCCAGGGTTACAAAACTGCCACAAAACCAGACAATCACAGACTTCCACACACTACTTCTGATTGGCTGTTGTATCTGCAATTATTGTTAAAATGCTGTACTTTGCATACTCAAATGCTGTTTATTTATTTATTTGGGTTTTTTTTTTATTGGGCCACTATAACAGATGCCATACAATATAATTAGAGTACAACAATTGTTTTGCTTTTTTAGTTATTTATTTATATTTTTGATATTTAGAGGAGTTTTACTGTTCAAAAACAAACATTGTCTTTAATTTAAGGTTTAAAATGTCAAAATTAAAGATCATTAAACT
>JAAGKR010008177.1:0-32575 GCA_011419295.1 Clarias macrocephalus
AAAAATGGAGAGCAGTAACACCGCAGGATTGGTACCCAGTCAGGTACGGTGTGTGTTTGTCTGTGGAAGCTCATGACAGTTGTATCGGGTATTTTGTACTTCTAACGAGCTCGTGAATGTTTGCTCGTTTCCTCTGATTAAACATGTAACGTCGGTGGGGAAACAGGTGTTACACGTGATACAACTCGACACACGTGGTGACTGATACACGTGTAACAGGTGAGGGATAAATCTAACTGCCACCTTGTTGCCGTGGGAACCGGCGTGCGGGTGCGTGAGTGAAAAAATAAATACTTGCGTTGTACACGTTTTAACCGTTAAGTAGGACCGGACTTTTTACGCCGCCACAAACCCCGCCTTCTTTATTACGATTGGCTTACAAGGCATACGTAGAAACTGACTACCAATGAGATATGGCTACTCACAGAAGGCGGCATACGTCTAGCCAGTCATATTAAAGGAGGCGGGACTTGCAGTTTTTATATGCGGAAGTAATTTTATTTGTATTTTTATTTATATAGCAACTTGGTACGAGGTGTAAAATGAATACAGTCTAATATAAAAACACTGCATTTATGTTTAACTTAAATTAAAGTTAGCTAATACTAATGATCACAAAGAGAGCAAGTATTTGGAGTCAGCACTGAGTTTGATTATCATTATTATTATTATTATTATTATTATTATTATTATTATTATTCCAGAGTGAAGTGGATGATAACAAGCATTCGTCTGAACATGAGAAACCTGCTGAATCACACGACAAGAGTTCTAAGTCTCAAGTTGTACTGCAGGCCCATGATGTCTTACATGATCCAGGTGTACCAGGGCTGATTACGGGTGAGTCTGTGTCAGAGACCGTGCCCAGATCAGAAAAAGCGGAGATTACCCTGAAACAGGACGAGGATATGGAGACATGCGTGCCCGAACAGAACCCAGATCAGTGCTTGGACGCTGACAAGAGGACCGTAGAGAAAGACATAGTGAGTCCTCTCCTTGGAGGAGGAGGATCACTGGCCTTGTTGGGCAGGCAGTACAGAGACGAGAGCTCAGACGACCTCTCGGACAGGTGACGACACAAATAACATGCTGTTTTCTTAAAATATTGTGCTCATGGCTGTGATAAATGTTAATATGTAAAAGTGTACATACATTAAGAAGCAAGTTATGCAAACTGGATACAATAATTGTGATAATAATAAGATACAATTATTTGATGCATGTAATTTACAGCAAAGTGAAATATTTTTTTTCACATATGCCAGTTAAAAGCTGGGGTAAGAGGGCAGGGTCAGCCAGGATACAGTACTCCTGGGCTCAACAGTGGCACCTTGTGCATCATTAGTGGGTTTGGGACTAATGTTTGATAAGTTAACTATACGAAATGCGTTTCTGTTGCGCCACTTGGAAGCTTCTGTGCTTAGTGCAGAATCATTTATATCACCAGTCATTAGCAATCAAACTGAAAACCAGCCAATTCTGGTCACTGGCTGATCAACCGGATTATCTCTATGTAAAATGTAAATGTAAAAATAGTAAAAAGAAAAGATTTGCGTTAGTGTTGCGATACGTGAATGGGAATCGTCATTTATAACTGAATCGATTTTCCCCTCATCTCTAATAAAGTGTGTATCTATGTATGGGGTCAGGGGTAGTCTGGTGGTTAAGGTGAGGTACTGCTGATTGAAGGGTCCCTGGTTCAAACCCCAGAGCCACCAGGCTGCCTCTGTTGGACACTTGAACATGGTCTGTCACCCTCAATTGTTTCGATACAGTTGGGTGTTGAGCTGGCAAAAAAAAAAAAAAAAGATATTTTTCCGTTAGTGCTTGATGTGTCTAGGCACGATGGTCTATTAAAAAAATAATGAATTTCTTATTCTTATAACCTGTTGGCGGGTTGATTTTATATTTAGCGATTAGGCTATAATGAAAGGCTATATTATTATTATTATTATTATTATTATGTTAGTTTTATAATATGATATTTGGTGCATACGTTAAAGCTAAAAAGTTCTCTAGTTATATTTAAACGTTGTTGCAATACATGACCCATGACATTTGTATAAATTTTTTTGTATTGTTTTTCATATATCAATTAACAATAACCAATACACCTATAATAATATGATTCTTTACCAGTGAGTCAGATTCATCTTCATCCTCATCCTCCTCGTCCTCCTCTTCCTCATCTGACCCAGTCATTGCGGTTGTGAATGAGTTTGAGCAGGATGAAGACGAGGGCGTGGTTGCTCCTGGGAAGAAACCAGCACCAGTGAGAACTCAGGATGAGCTGCTTATTGAGGTGAGCGAGCGTGTGTAGTGTTATCAGCATCAGTGCTGTATGTGCAGAAGACATGTATTAAAAAAGGCTCACAATGGATTAAAAAAAAACGTTTTGGTAAAAATAACTGAATTTTCTGCAGGAACTTCCTGCAGTGGAAAATCTGACCATCAGTCTTCCTGAAGGCACCGACCTGGAGCCAGTTGGAATCATCTCGAGCATTGTGGATCAACTCGGTATGTTTACACAAACCCAAATCCGTAAGTCAGATGTTGCAGATAAAACTGGCCCTTTTTAGTTGCCATGGTTACCGTATGACGTGTTCACTAGCTCCATGAGCGATGATGGAGAAAATTATAAATAAGTTACCTCCAGATCTCATGTTTGTTTCATTTTCCAGTTATTGTCGAATCGAAAAAGGACACTCCACCCCTGAATGACGACAGCGTCCTATTCACCAAGGACAGAGTGTCTATCGGCAGGGTACGCTCTCTACTCATACGTTCGTATGCTTTTAGAATTTCTTGATTTCAGAGATAAAAAAAAAACCAACCTTTTACTTTGTCTGATTGCTCACCGTCGATGTACGGATCAAACGGAATCTTTTGATCTGTCTCCCCCTCTCACAAGGTGTTTGAAGTGTTTGGTCCGGTGTGCCAGCCGTATTATATCCTGAGATTCAACTCTCAGGAAGACATAGAACAGAAAGAGCTCAAAATAAGGGAGCCGGTTTACTTTGCCCCCAAAATCAAAGACTTCACAGAGTACATCTTTGTAGAACAGATCAAACAGTGAGAAACTCCTTTTATATATCACACATTGCCTGTTTGCAAAGTTAACCCCCCCCCTGATTGATGTTCTGATTTTTTATGAATTCAGAGCGAAAGGATCTGATGCTTCTTGGAAAAATGACCAGGAACCGCCACCTGAGGTAAACACTAACATTAAAGCATTTTTATGGCCTTTCATTATCAAAAATCATGTGTAAAAAGCCACAGATCTGCCTTTTTATATAATTATGTAATTTATAATTTAACCTCTTAATCCTATTCCTTAAGAAAACTTGTAGCCTTAACAGCTAGGAATTTGTCAAGAATGCTATTTTAATGATTAGTGAGTTCCTATGCCTTGTTGTTTGAGAAGCTAAATAGACTTTGTGTGTTGGTTCAGGCTCTGGATTTCAGTGATGATGAGAAGGAGAGAATGGCCAAGCAGAAACTGAAGGCACAGAGGAGACCACAACAGCAGAAACATGAAGAGTCAGACTCAGGTGAACCACACCTCTAATACATTCCACTTTTGTACAGACTCTTCACCTATTGAAGAATCTAGATTCTCTCACACACTTATTCTCTCAGCAGACAGTGAATCCTCTGCCAGTAGACCTCCGCCTCCTCCAAGGAGAAAACCCAGGCAGAACAGGAACTCTTCACGCGGCCGGCCCGCGCATCACGAACACCATGCTGGCTTCCACGCTAACTATCATGCCAATCCTCACTTTCAACCGGACTTCATGCACCGAGCTCCCGACCCATACAGACCTCCATTCCGAGGGCGTGGGTACCCTCCTTACCCCCAAGCCTCACCTCCTAACATGCTCATAGATCCTTGGCACCCCTGCCCTTATCCAGGACCGATGTTCTATCCTCCACCACCTCCACCTCCACCAAACTAAAAGTGTTGTTTCTGAGCTGGACTGACTGAGAGAAGAAATGACATTTGAAGTTTTTTTTTTTTTTTTTATGTAATGCTATCAAACCTTCAGAAATAATGGTACTTAAGTCTGTACTTTTTCTTGTCACTGTGGATGTAGCTGAATTTGAGTGTATTTGGAAAGAACATATAATTTGTATATTAGATAGAGAATAGGAACAGGTGTGTATCAGGACTGGAAACAGACAGGATAAAACAAAACATATTAAAAATAGGATTGGGATGTGGCTACATTGGGGTGAATCTGTAGAAAATTACCATCCAAATGTCACAGCAGAAACTGTCACTTAATGGTTGAGTCAGAATTTGGCATAAACCTCATGAAAGCATGGATTCAGCCTGCCATGTATCAGCAGTCCAGGCTGGTTGTGGTGTTGTAATGGTGTATGGTACACTTTGGGAGCCCCTGGTACCAAGTGAGCATTGTTTAAATGCCACAGCTTACCTGACCATATTGCTGATCGTGTTCATGCCTTTATGACCCCGGGATAATGCGCTGTGTAACAAATTTTAAATCATCTCAGACCGGTTTCTTGAACATGACTGTGTACTCAGATGGCATCCACAGTCACCAGATTCTTAATCCAATAGAGCGCCTTTGGGATGTGGTGGAATGGGAGACTCGTGTCATGGATTGCAGAAACTGCGTGATGCGATCATTTAAATCTGGACCAAAATCTTTAAGGAATGTTTGCAGCACCTAGTTAAATCTATGACGAGCAATTAAGGCAGTTCTGAAGGCAAGCAAAGTGGTTAGTGATTGTATAAGGACCACTGAGGTATCTTTTTTTTTTTTTTTTTAAGTTTTACTCCTAAATGTTTATCAAAGGTACAACACATGCATATTCGAAGTTAAAAACAAATACGATGTACAAAAGATACACACTTGATGCCACTCCAGCAACAAGTAAAATACAGATAAATCTGACAATCTCTGCATTGGAAAATGTGCAGTTTATCCTTTTTTAAATAAAGAAAGAAAGCCATTGCATGTTGTGAATTTCTTCTACATGTCTACACGCCATCAAACTTTCTTAAAGAAATACTTCAATGTTGTACAAATTAATCTCCCCCCTAATTTGAAGTATATATATGATAACCCTGGACAAAACTTTTTTTTTTTTGTTGTTTTTTTATAGGATAGAATCGCAAACCACAATTTTCAAGTCTGTCAAATAAAAATTCAAATGTTTATAAGTACATTGCTGTAGGTTCTGGTTGTTACAAATTTCCCTGCTATGCATTCTGACAAGGAACTGAGACTGCCAAGAGTTATTAGTAATAAATACACTAATGTTGAAAGACACCAACTTGATTTACCCCAGCGTGACTGCAGAAGCCTCATATCAGTCTCGGATGAACTTTGGAACGCATTTTTTGCATGCAACGAGGGTTGTGGAATTTGACCCAGATTACTAAAATAAAAATAAAATTTAAGTGCACCTTAATTTTGCCCTAAACTCCCAATGTAAACTGGTGACATGATCATGGTCTCACAAGGCTCATGTATGCCTTTGAGGAGCAAAGGTCCGATCCTCACCTCACAGGCCTCATTTCGCACCACCCACAACCTCCTGGTGCCAGACACCACAGCACACCACAGAGGTCTTGCGGAGTCATTTCCCGAGGGGGCCAAAACTATTCTGGTGGCACAAGGGGAATCGTCACCATACTCAGCTTAATGTTTTGCATTGTAATGTTATGTCTGATTGGTGTACTCTTCAGCTACATGTACAAGGTGCTATCAAAAAGTTTAGAGACTAGTTTTGTAACACGCCAACAGGTGGCAGCATGAGGCTGCACACACAGTCACATGGAGCCCCGACCTTTATACAGTAAGTCGGTGTGCCAAAAGACATCGTCCTGTGGGACTGGTACTATTCTGACCATGTGCATTACAACGTCTGCTATTTCATCAGTTCTGGATGAAACTGGGGAAAATCTGCCGCAGAGATGTTTGACATGATTTGGCAGGTTTACGGGCGATGCTGTAATGCGCTGTTCGAGGTGTTTTTCAAGAGCGAAGGAACCGCTGGAAGAGGACGACAGATCAGGAAGACCTTCAACGAGCTCAGCCTCCGAGAATGTCAAAACCATTCGTCAACTTGTGCATGATAATAGTCAGAGGACAATCCACAGCATTGTTGCTATTGTTGGTGTGTCATACGAAACAGTCCAGGCAATCCTCACTTGTGGTTTGAAAATGCGCTGTGTTGCTGCCAAGGTCGTCCCCAGGCTGCTGACCCAGGAGCTGAAAGAAGTCGTCTGCCAAGAACTGTGGATGACCCGTCCTTCATGTCAAGGATCATTACTTGTGACGAAACTTGGGTGTATGGGTCTGTCCCTGAGACGAAACAATGGAGGAAGAGTCCATCATCTCCATGACCAAAAAAACAGCTCGACCGAGTACATGCTTATTGTATTTTTTGACATTTGTCACATTGTGCATTGAGAATTTGTCCCCAGGGGCCAGAGGGATGACGTATAGTGAAAGAGACGCACGCATCTCGAAACCTTTTGATACTCCTCCGTATTAAAAACAAGTCACAACAGTCTTGTCAGTACACAGCGCAGAAACAGCTGCATAAGGGCACATAAGCAGCTTATGTAGGCTGAGGTTGATGTCCTGATAGTATTATTAAACCATTTCAACAGAAATATTCAAAAGAAGCTTTCTAGTTCATGACGTTTAAAGAAACCCCGAACTCCACCTTTCCACTGCATACTCCTTCTAATCCATGCTTCCACCTGCGTGAGTCATTTGATATGGCGTTTAATATGGAACTGGGTTGAGTAACTGATCATGCACAGAGAGGTCGTCCAGATTGGTGCAATGGATCTGGTATCACACCTCTGATCTAATTTTTGCCAGTGTTGGTTATTGTTGCTCCAGCTGTGTATGTGTCAGAGTCACAGGGATAATCTGACTTTCCAGGAGACTGGTCATGTGCAGCTGAGTACCGCCAGCAGATTGACTATTTCCTGTGGAATCTGGCCCAGCTGAATGGAAAGCCTGGGCCTTGTTTGTGACGAGAGGCGTTTGAAACAGGAAGGAGCTTAGTGCTGTTTATCGCGCCACAGCAGTGTGACTCCTTACTTGGGCTTCCTCTTTAACACCATGCTGAAGTGTATGTTTGTGAAAGGCATTTTCAATAAAGTGATTGCTTTGTTGTGAGATCATTTCTATAGCAACTACACAAACAGGGACTTGTTAATTGGACGCTCCACATTAATTAAAAAAAAAAAAACGGGTGTTATCATTGCTATGGTGAACTTTTCTGTAAGGAGAAGTTTTCTGTAGCGTTTATGGAAGGTGTGTTCAGTGTCAGCACTGGAGATGTAAATGGTGTTGGTTTAGATGTTGGCTTCAGGAAGGAGGGTTGCTGCAAACCTGTAGTGTCTTGATCTTTGTTAGGTCACAGTACAGAACCTTAACCAAGGCGATTTCTAATCATACTATAAAAATGTATTTTGCCACATGGTATTTGGAGCAGAATTGGAAAGAAGGGATTTCAGGAATGCCAGGATGCACGCTCCGAGTTGTAATTTAGCTGGAAAATTAACCACCATAACACGATTTCATTCACTGCCTTTACCCTTGATTTTTGCATCTGTGAATTTATGTGTGAAAAGATGATTCCTCAGGCTCCAAGAGCCACATATTAATAATTTGAGTCCTGGAATATGCCGCGTGCCATCAGGGAGGAAAAACTCCATAGATGTGACAACCTGCACGTTCAGGTGGTCAGCTGACTCAATTGGATTGACACATAACGTTGCTGAGCCTAGACATGAGCAACTGAAGCAACCCCAGATCATAACACTGTCTCCAGAGCCTTGTACAGTGGACACTAGGTATGATCGCTTAATTCTCTTCCCTTCTTACTTTGGAATAGGGTCAATCTGACCTCATCAGACCACAGAACCTTTTTCCGTTGCTCCAAAATCCAATCTTTATGCTCCATAGCAAACTAAAGTGTTTTCAGTTTCAGAAATGTGATCAGTCCCACTAATGTGGTGTTCATATGAAAAGTTCTGTGTTTCACACTGTGCATGTGGAAATGCTCTTACTTTCACTATTCGAAATAGCTGTCAGTGTTTTTACCACGCATGTTTGGACTAAGCTTTTAAGTGCTCTCTGTTCATGATTTTTTTCCTGACCATGTTTCGTCCACAAAGCTCTCTATTTCACAAACGCTGTCTATTTCTGAGGGTGCCAACATTTCCGAGAGTTTATCTTCTATTCTGAGAGGCACAGTCCTTACCGGTTTTAATAGTGTGTTGGACAACTCTGTAAGCAAATCTAGTTATTTAAAATCTCCTTAATTGTTTTCGGTACTAGGCGGCATGGAGGCTTAGTGGTTAGCACTGTCGTCTTGCACCTTCAGGGTATGGGTTCGATTCCCGTCCAGGGTTGATTCCCACCGCGGTGTGCGTAGAGTTTGCATGCTTTCCTCATTACATAGTGCAAAGACATGTAAATTAGGCTATTTGGCGATCCCAAATTGCCCGTAGTGCGATTGATTGGCATCCAGTCGAAGGTGTACCCTGTCTCATGCCCTTAGGCTCCAGGCCCATCACAACCCTGAATACAGGATGAAGCGTTATAGACAGTGAGTGAGTATTTTCGGTAGTTGATTCAGGCCAATAACGTGACCATATTGGAGTTAAGACTTTTGTTTTTGGCTAGGCAATGTTTGTTATTTTACATAATGTATTTTACATAAAAAAAACAAATGTGTCTCCATATGTTGACAGAAAATATTGATCATTGTGTTTGTGTGTGTGTTATGTATGAATTTTCCCCCCCGTTTCTATTTCTGAGGGTGCCAACATTTCCGACGGTTTATCTGAGAGGCCCAGGAGTTGATTTCTTTCTTTTTATGCTGAGCTCAGTGACCTGAAGACAAGCAGAAGGTGGAAAAAGAAGGAAGAGACAGATGTTTGGATGAAGAAGGACATCAGAAAGAGTAAAACATCCAGCGAAAGAACAGAAGAGAGGAGAAGAGTTGAGCAAGGAGAGAAAGGGGGAGCAAAAGAGCTGAGAGAGAGAGAGAGAGAGAGAGAGAGAAGGAGGAGGAGGAGGAGGAGGAGGAGACTGGGGAAACGACAGAGAGAGGTGATGAGCAGTGAGCTGCAGGAGTATTAGCTGTCGCCCTCCTGAGCTGCAGATCTCATTAAAGGTAAGTTTGTGAAAGCTATATGTGTGTGTGTGTGTGACAGAGAGAGAGAGAGAGAGAGAGAGATTGTGTCGCTGCCAAGCAGTCAATAATGCAGTTCATTGTTTTGACTTTGTTTTGTCAGAGAGACAGGATGAACACAGGAAGGTTGATTGCTTAGAATAGAAAAATCTAAATCATAACTGTTTTTTTTTTCTACATTTTTTTTTTCTCAGACCTGAAGATATATGATCTAACTCTATTTGTGTGTGTGTGTGTGTCTTTGTCTCAGGATGAAGCGACCATTGAGGCACAGTGCGTGTGGAGCCTAAGGTTCCCTCTGAGGCATTTAGTGTGTGTGTGTGTGTGTGTGTGTGTGTGTATATGTGTGTGTGCCTTTCACAGTCCTGCGTCGCTGCTCCTGCTGCGTCGGATCCTTCACGTGTGTAGACGTCTCTGATCCCCTGCCAGCCCCCCTCTCACGTTGCTACGACAACCATGGACTGCGGATTGCGTCTGCCTCCTGTCATCGAGGAGGTCATGGACTCTGCAGGTGCGTACGTATATGATTGTGTGTGTGTGTGTGTGTGTGTGTGTGTGTGTGTGTGTGTGTGAAATCGTAGAGTGTATTTACAGGTGCATATTGTATTGTCCAGGGCAGGGAGGAGACACTAATAATACTTAGTGCCATTGTGTCTCTGTCTCTTTCATGTTTTGCTCTTGCGTAGTTGGTGAGACTGGGCATCATGGCTTGAAGTCAAAGGATTGAATCTGTGTTAAAGTTTTCTATGGTGCGGTGATGCATCATGGCATTGTTGGCCTGGTGTGACTTCAAAGGAAAAAAACTAAACAAAATCGAATGCGTGCCAGGTTCAAGCCATTCAGCTAGTAAAGAAGAGGAGACAGAAAGACATTGTAGGAGATGATCACTAGAGAGACAAATTAAAAGACAGAGAGTCAGCAGGAGGGAAGCAGACGGCCAGTCCGTCTGTAGTGACACGTTTTTTTTTTTGTTTTTTTTTGCGTATGACTCAAAGCAGATGGCTGGGCATGCAGAGTGTGACACGGTGCAAGCGCCATCCGGCATCATACAAGAAAATAATACGAAATATACGTCCATTCCAGCATCACTAGAGCAATCAGCACTTAATAGGCACGCAGTATGTACGAAGACGTCTTGCTGCTCCTGGTGTGTGTCTGGGTTTCATCAAGTTCTGTCTAAAAACGGTTGTGCATGAACTTTTTTTTTTTTTTTTTTTTAGCATAAAAGCAATTTTAAAGGGACTCTCCACTCGTAGATTTGTTGCCAGGTGGTAGTGTGTGTACATTGTTTACATGAGAAGTTGTGAGCAGATGTCACAGTTACAGCAGGGTTTAATAGGAAATTAAATGTACATGATCTCAAACCGCTTAAAAGTAAAAGAACAACAACAAAAAAAGAGCTTTTCATGTTCTAGGTCACAACAAAAACTCAGTTGCAAAATGAAGTATGAAAAGTTATGTCGTTTGTTTCCAATTCAACATTCAACCTCTTACTGATAAGTGGAGATGTAGGGCACTGGTGGCTCAGTGGTGGGTATTTCGCCTGCTATGTGAAAGGCCTGGGTTCGATTCCCACCCAGTGCCCAAAACCCCAGCCACTGGATGCAGTGCCGGGCCCAAGCTTGGATAAAATGGGAGGGTCCGTGTCAGGAAGGGTGTCCGGCGTAAAGCCTGTGCCTGAGTTGTTGTGCAGAATGCAGTGCAGCTACAGTAAACACCAGACTTGCGCTCGGTTATGCTAGTTAGCTATCCATGAGATAATGAGTGTGATGGTGTTCTTTTGTTTGAGCAGAGTGTACTAAAGGGACTAAAGGGCTAAAGCGGTGCTGTATTGCTTTCTCTAGGCATATTATTGTTTAGTGTGGAACAGAAAGTAAGCCCGAGAGATAAGCTGGGTGAGATACAGACTATGAAACATAACAAAAACCAAAAGAAAAAAAAAAAAAAAGCCTTGAGTGAGGCTTGGGTGCCTTGATTCTAACAACAAAGCTGTAATGGCAATTTTCTTAGGACTATAATGTGTTGTGTATTCCAATGCATTTCTCCAATGTTGTAGGTAATGTCATTTCATTGTAACCTTGATTAGGTTTTATTCAGTCCATGCCCTGTTTTCAACTTGTAGAACATTAATCATCAACATTAAAAGCACGTACTGTAGGTTTTGGGTTCCCCTTGTGGCACTGGGGCGGCTCTGGACGCTTGGTGTTGGCTCCACAGGGCGTCTGGGGGTATTGTTTGGGTGTCTGACACCAGTGTGTTGTGGGCTGGAGCCTCCGTGGACCTTCTTGTTTGTCCAGTGCATCCCATTGGTGCTTGATCGGGTTGGGATCTGGTTTGGAGGTTGGAGGCTGGGTCAGTGCCCTTGGGCTCTTTGACTGCTGGACCCTGTGCATGGCAGGTTGTGATGCACCGAGTGTTCTTTCTGTCACGTGATGTTTTTTTGTAATTTGTGCTGCATTGGCTTTTCTGTGGAAATTGGACTGGACGGGCCGCCTTTCGCTCTGTGAGCCTGGGTGCCTTGATCCTGTCCCCAGTTTACTGGTATTTACTGTAATTGATTATCAATGTTATTTAGTTCACAATCTGGTGGTTATAGATGAATATAACTCATTCATTTATCTCAAATATTGGCTTCTTAGTAAAAAACAACAACAACACAGTAATGTGTTATGATGATGATGATGATGAAAAGCACACATCACTCCAAAATCTTTCACCAGCATTCAGTTAAGTTGAGATCTAGTCACTGCAGAGCCCAAAGCTTACCATTTCTATGCATTCGGTGGTCAGGTGGATGACTTAAATCATAATGACACCAGCAGGTGTAGAAATGAAACTGAAATGAAATTATACCATCATATAATGAAAAAAAAAAAAAGATGGAAGAAGACGTGACTTGTCCTGGGTGGATTCTTCCTTTTGAATATTCCTTTACGTCATATAAATGCACTGGGTTACATCTTTAATATTTGGTTGCAGGGGTGCTGTAAAGTTGGGTGCAGGGTGTTAATAATTTTTATGGAGAAGAAAATAAAACGAATAAAAAAATTACAATGCAAACAAAGGTGTTTGTTCGAGAGCCAAGCATTTCTAAGGGCAATGACTGGTTTCATTATGTACTGTATGTTTACAACAAGGAGAAATGTTAAAAAAAAAAAAAAAAAGAAAAAAAAGACATTGAGACAAAGAAGGCCTAAAAAACGCTGTAACACTACCTTCAGCATTTGGAAACTGAAGATCTGATAAGGCAACACAACATCACCACGACAGTGGCTGATTTGTTTTTACAGCAAGCCTTTGGAAAAATACTGCATGTGTGGTCATTTCCAATTTGCATGTTTTTAGAAGCCGGATTTCTGGCGGAGGGGAAAGTGTAGGCGCTCGCTTCTGGTGTGCTTTTTAAACCACTCGGGCTGGAAAGTTATTATTAAATCTTGGAACATGATTCTGTTCTTCAGAGCAAGTTTTTTCGTTGACTTTGAGTGAGCGTTTCATCTTACTAAGCTATTTCTGCATACAGCAAGAGAGCATTTCGATATGAACTCTGCTGAGGATGTAAAGCAAAGCTCTTTCTGTTCTGTAAATCCCACTGCGCGCTGGATCTCGACCCACACTTTCTGCTCTGTATAATCTCAATCTCCATCTCTGTCGGATTTCCGTTCCATTCCAATCGGACTGCGCTCACATTACACAGGCATCGCAGTGTGATGTTCGGCATAACTGAGATTAATTGAGGAAGATGGGAAATGCTAATAGACTCAGAGAGGGCAAGGGACTGGAGCAGAAAACATGTTCATTCGATATGATTACATGGATAATATTCTGCAATCTGATTGAAATCATTTCGATTAGAGAATCCAACGTTACTGTATACTCTGCATGGACCACAAAAGAAGATGCTCTGATTAAATGCTTTGATCTTTGGTTCTGCCTGTTTTGAAGTGTTTAATCTGACAGAAATAGAAGGATAATAAGAAGAAGCATTTTTCTCTGGCTTTGATGTTCGGTTAAGCTCCCAATCGTTTCACAAATCAATCCCACCTTCTGTGGTATGATTGGTTACCAGTATTCCGTCTCATCTGTAATTGTTCAGATGCTTTGATATGCATGAAATAACAAGCCAATCAGGGCTCTTTTGTCAGCCAGAGACCCAGTGGAGGAAAATAAACACAGATGGGAGAGAGTTGTTCTCATAGAGCTTGCTGATCAGGAATGGAAGCAGAATTTACTTCCTAGTAAACTCATCATATCAACTAATGCACAGAAAGAATATTACTGAGCAAAAGTGTTTACATACATGTTAATATTTACCCATTTATCAGAATGGATTATCAAAGGTTTACATCTTGCTTTTGCATGGAATTTAACTAAACACTGTTCTACATTATCTTATTGGCAGCCATGAAGAGAACCGACCTAGCCAGACACCACAAACTTAAAAAAGCAGACTTATAAATAAGAGCATTATGAGCACAACTCAGCTGGGAGTTATTGTCACATTCCTCCCTCGTATGTCCCTTTGCACAAGTTTTGGCTGGTAAAGTAGTTCCTGGGAGGCCGGTGTTTCAGCCAGTCTGATCCCAGCACACTGAGAAAACATTCTACCTTGATGGTAACCAAGCACTGGTGAATAGGTGCGCATATATAGAGAACACATAACCCTATGGTGTTATTCTGCACAATCAAAAGTCCCGGTTTGACTTGAACGCCCCACGTCTTTTCATACACATTTAAATAATGGGCTTAAAATGTAAAACTCTGTACTTGAGGCTGTCTCTGGCTGCAAATAATTTGATCCCACTCCAACACACACACACACACACACACACACACACACACACACACACACACACACACACACACACACACACACACACACAAATGCATGCACTCCTATAGACACACACATTCTAAATTTTGTGTTCCAGCATTAACAGAAATGAAAGTGCTAAATTTATACAGAGCGCCAGTTCTTTCTGGAGGTGACTGCTTTAGATGCAATGGCCTTTTAAGAATATTTTCCTGTGTCATATATAAATAAAATACCATAAGAAATTTTTACCATGGTACTATAGCTGGCATGGTGGCTTTAGCAGTGTGGTTAGCACTGCGGCCTTGCACTTCCAGGGTATGGGTTCGATTCCTGCTTTGTGTGCGTGTTTTATTTTATTTTATTGTGAAGCACACAACAAACAGGGCAAAATAACAGAAAACTTCAGCATGGATTACTATTCATCACCCTAAAGTCAGTACTTTGTAGAGCCACCTTTTGCAGCAATTACAGCTGCAAGTCGCTTTGGACAAGTGTCTAGTGGAATTTTGGTGAGTTTTGGTGGGCAGCTCTCTCTTTGCAGGTTTTTTTTTGTGGTACCATGTTCTTTCCATTTGGAGATGATGGATTTGATGGTGCATCAAACATTTTTTATAAATTTTTTTATAACCCAACTCTGACTTGTTTGGAGAGCTTCTTGGTCCTCACAGTGTAATGTCTCTTGCATAGTGGTGTTGCACCTTCAGAAAAGGTGTTCTTATACTGACAGACCTTGCGACACTTAGATTGCACACAGGTGGACTTCATTTCACTAATTATGTGACTTCTGAAGGTAATTGGTTGCACTAGAACTTTTGAGGGGCTTCATAGCAAAGGGGGTGAATAAATACATATGCACATGACAATTTTCAGCCTTTTAAATATATATTTTTTACACTGTATATTTATATAAAATGTATATAATTTATATACATTTTTATTTTATATATTTTATATTTATAAAAGATGTGTTTCTCTCATTTCACTTCATTTCACAGATCCATCACATAAAATTTAGATAAAAAAAACATTTAATTTACAGATTATGATGTAAAATGCCAAGGGGGGGATACTTTTGCAAGTATGTGCCCTGTGATGGATAGAATCAAGGGTGTACGCTACCTTGTGCCTTAAATCTCCTGGGACTGTATACAGGGTAAAGTGGTATAGACGATGAGGGACTGAGTATGTACTACTACAGTGTACTGTGGTAAACTACCATATAGTACAGTACATAATATATCATAGTATTATTGTGGTACTTCAGACATTACAATGGTAGGCACCAAAGCACTTCATAGAATACTGGGCACATTTATGTATCCTGGCACTTCAGTGGGTACTGCAGTAGTACTATAGTCGAGTATGTACCATCATACCTACAGTATATGAATACCATGGTACTTACGGGGTACTACCCAGTTCAGCAGGTATCTAATATGGTGCTGCCTGTATGATACCTCACAAATTGAGGGGAAAATTCCCTGAATGAGTGGATAATATTCCATAGAAACATCTGATTCATCAGTAATGTCATGTGTTTTTTCCTTGACCCACTTGCAGTCGGAGCACTTGCTCTAGTTGGAGGCGGACATGTCCGCAAATTGACATTTTAACTCCAACAGAAAATGCAGGGGCCTGCGTACGTTTCCTTCCTCCCTGTCCCTCAGTTTTCCTTTTCCTATGGGCCTCCCTTCCTCTTGATAACGCAAGCTGTGTCGTTTAGCTGCTCTAAAGAAAAGTCCTGGAGCAAGCCGAGGCACAGCATCAGGGTTAATCGGGGGAATATTTAAGGAGTCAGGAAGCCTCAATGCAGAGAGAAGGAAGGTACATACACTGGACTGGTGAGTAACTGGGATTTTTTTTTTCTTCTTGATGTCCATTTTCCATTCTCTCTCTCTCTTTCTCTCATTCCTCCTATCGTACATTTTTGTACATATACTGTACAGGTTGAAGTGTGTGGGGCGTTGGTGGCTCAGTGGTCGGTCTCTCCCCTGCCATGCTTGGGAGGTTTGGGTTCGATTCCCAGCCAATTCCCAAACCCCAACCCCTGGATGCAGTGCTGGTCCCAAGCACGGAAAAAAATGGGAGGGTTGCATCCGGTGTAAAACGTGTGCCAAGTTGTTGTGCGGATCCGCTGTAGCAAAACCAGAACTCATTTGTCTTGAATTCTTCTGCCATGCCAGTTTTAATCAGGAGATCCTTACTCCCTAAATTGAGTAGCTGGTCCTTGAACTCTTTACTCTGAGGGTGAAAATCATTTCTTTTTTTTAAAGTATAAAGTCCAGATGCTGGTTGTTGAACGCAAAGGATGACATCTTTTCCTTTTAGGAGCAGGTGATCATTTTTGCTGGTAGATCCCGTTCCCATCTTGGGTGGAGGAACTGTAACCATGGCAACAAAATGTGTGTCAGGCATGCTTGCTATAACGTCATACAGTTTATAATCTGCATGCCAGAGAGAGCCAGGGAAAGAGAGAGAGAGAGAGAGAGAGAGAGAGAGGGAGTGTTGCCGGATCACCTTAATCATGCAGGGTAAGCACAGCTCATTCTCTCTCTCTCTCTCTCTCTCTCTCTCTCTCTCTCTCTGTCTCCTGTTTCTCCATTGCTGCAGGGCCTGGATGGAGGTGATGTGAATAATTCATGCTTCTCTTCACTGCACCAGAAATCTGACGTGTTCTCTCTTTCATTTTTCCTTTCTCACTTTCTTTTTCTCGCACAAATCTGCTGCACCTTTTTTTTTTTTTTTCAAACACATTTTAATTATCCTGTATTAGAAATGCACATCCTGTACACTATGTTTCTGGCTATTTTTTTTTTTTTAGGTTTACCTTTAACCCTTTCCTGAATGCTAAGGGATTCTGTCTGATATAGAGAATCTTAATCCATCTATAGGAGAAAATCGAATCTTCTCAAGGCATTTCCCTTATAGCGACTGAAACAAGCCTGATATTTGCAAATAGGATGCAGTGGATGTGAAGCCGTATCATTAACTGTGTTGTGGATTTCCTGCAGGCTTGAAAATAGCAAACCTAATTCCTTCATGATGAACAAATAGTGATGGTTGTTTGAGGGCAGGGAAGTGGACTGAGTTAGCCAGTATACATGAGTTATAGTTTGCAACACTCTCTCTGTCTCTGTTAAGGAAAAATCGAATTTTTATGAGCGCCACCGAGCTGCTGGCTGTGATGCCTTTAGTTCATGGTTGGGCGAGACTTTAATTGAGCTTACACTGAGCACACGAGGGCAGAAAAAAAAAAACCCCACATTTATATAACATCTGTCCAAAACTTGAGCAAGCTTTACAAGGAATAACCTAAAAATCTGACAGCTAATGGAACAGAATAAACTTTTGCGAAACTTTTGTGGACAAATCAGTCTCCTGAGCTCCCAACTCAGACACGTCCTACTTCCTATCGTGTTTGGAGAATTTCTAGTGTATGTTTAAACTAATGCACTTCACTTTGATGCTGTAACCATGTGCTGTAGCATATCCTGCTGTGCTGTACATATCTGCCAAGAAGCTTGTACAATAGGTACACAATATGTCACCTTATTGCAAAAATAAAGGGCTAACAAGCTGGAAATTATACACTGCCTGGCCAAAAAACAACAAAAAAAAAAAAAACAAGTCACACATTGTAATATTTTGCTCATATTCATGGTGCTTTGATTGTGGCACACAATGTGGTGTGAAAATGATTCCTCATGCTCCCAGAATTAGGTTTGCTCTTGCACAAGTTGTGTCTTGGAATATGCTTGTGCTAGCAGGGGAAGAAAAACTCCATAGATGTGATAACCTGGTCATTCAGTACATTCAGGTCGTCAGCTGAATTCATTTTACCATTTTGCCACACAACATTGCTGAGTCTCGACCTGAGCAACTGAAGCAACCCCAGATCATAACACTGTCTCCAGAGGCTTGTACATTGGACACTTTGCGTGACCTTCTTACTCTTCTTGCCCATCACTCTAGAATAGGGTCAGTCTGAACTCATAAGGGGCAGTACAGAGATGTACAGCACTGTGGCCTCACACCTCCAGGGTCAAGGGTTCGATTCCCACCTTGGGTATACTGCTCGTGGGGTCCACATGTTCTCCTCATGAATGGTGAGTTTCATCCGGTACCCCGGTTTCCTCCTACAATCCAAAGATTACTGTAATTAAGTGTGTGTGTGTGCCCTGCGATGGATTGGCACCCTGTCCAGGGTCTACCCTGCCTCGTGCCCAAGGACTCCTTGGATAGGCTCCAGGCCCCCTTGCGATCTCCTGCAGGATAAGCAATAGAGAAGATTTCCTTTCCCTAGCAAACTAAAGTTTTTTATTTTTTTTATTTTGTTATAATTCTCACTAACAAGTGATTTTCTTATGGCCATACAGCTGTTTATTCCCTATCCTGTACATTTTCATCACAGTGTGAACATGGAAAGGCTCTTACTTTCAATATTAATTGTAAATTTCACTGTGGTTTTTACTGCCAATCTTTTTTTTTTTTTTTTTTACTTCACCAAGAGTTTAAGTGATCTCCAATAGTGGTCATTGCTGATAATTTTTTTTCTGACCACATTTCTACTATGAAGTCGACAGTTCAGCACTATCCTTCCAGGTTTTAATAATGTGTTGGACAGAATCTTTAGAACGTTTTAAACTAATCCCAGCAGTTGTAATGTTTTCTTTGCTTGATGCAGGCCAATAATTTGAAAGTTTTTTTTTTTTTTTTGTAATGTGTAATGCAAGCAGAAAATGCTGCATCTCATAGCCAAAATGATTAACCGTGACTTAGTGACTGTTTATTAAGGGTGCAAACATGACATAGTATTAAGTGCTTGTCAGAATCAGGACATGTTAAAATTACAGCCACACAGTCACCTTGTCTTTAAGAATTCACATCAATTTAACTTTATTGTCATTATACAGTACATATACTGTATCTGGCCTCAGGTGTATGTAAGCATACAACACATACTGTACTGTATTAGTGCAGTAACAGAAACAGGTTTAAGTGTGTTTAACATTTAATGAAGTGCAAGACACAGTTTTAGGGCAGTGTGCAGGACTTGTCTAAGGTTACTGGAATCTGATTGTCAAACTAGCTCACTAGCTTGGCGTATGGTATTACATTACATTACATTACCTACAACTTTCAGTCAAGTCAAACCACCTTTATTTAATGTATAAAGCACTTTATAAATAACTAGTTTTGGCCGAGGTGCTCTTACATCTAAGCAGTGAAATCAAGGAGAAAATATTATTATTATTATTGTTATTATTATTATTATTATTAATAATAATAATAATAATAATGAGACGAAACATTAAAAATGAAAAAACACAACTATATGGAAATAATGGCAACTAAGAAGAAATTAAAACATCGTAAAGACGATAATGTCCTTCAAATACTATTAGGGGTGCTAAAGTCTAACTTGGACTAATGATGAACTGTCTTGTGAATGCTGGCACAAAACCGACCGACATTTACACAAGATACTGTACTGACAAGCACAGTACGGTGAAGAGTCTCTTAGCCGCAGTACAATATTTCAATGATGCAAACATTTTAAATACGGCCGTATGTCCACGAATGATCCCGGCCGATGTGTCTCAGAGCCCACTGCAGTCGTTTCCATGAACATTCAGCGAACACCTGACACTTGTACATACAGTACAATCATGCACCAACACCACATGCTCAATAAGTGACATGACAAAGCCTACTTGATTTGACTTGACTTATCCTTTTTTTTTTTTTTTCAAAATGAGTATATTGAATCACCGATCATTTTAATTAAACCAATACTGACATAACATTGGTACATTACATTTCCATTCCAGGAAACTAAAGGGAAACATTTACAGAGAGACAGATGTGCATGGCATTTCACATGGACTTTTTATTCTTCATTGATATTCTTTCAACGCAGGCTTGCTCTTGCCACTGAATGCAACTGGACTGTGTGTGTTTGTGAGGATAAATGTGTGTGTGCTTCTGATATATGCTTTGAGACGGATTATCAAAGGTAGCCTTGGGATCCTGTCACTCAAGTGTTTGCTTTTCTGTCCTCACAATTTGAACTCTTAGTCCGGACTCGTTTTTCCTTGGAATGTACGTAGTAGTTGCTTTGTGTGTAATGTTTTGGAAAAGAAAATTATAGGTGTATTACAGTATACAATGCTCAACAACTAACAAATTATATGTGTGTGTGTGTGTGTGTGTGTGTGTGTGTGTGTGTGTGTGTGTGTGTGTGTGTGAGATTCATTGCTGGGGTCCTCACCCTTCAAGATCCATCCACTCATATGTCTGTCTATTTTCACTGCCGTCTCAGTGTTCTTTGCTATCACCCTGTATTTAGCCAGCTGTGTGTGGCCTCACCTCTTCTGCAAGATAATCTTTCCCAGCTCTTATTACAGACACACACACACACACACACACACACACACACACACACACACACACACACACACACACACACACACACACACACACACACACACAGAAGAAAAGCGGCAAATTGCAGCTATCTGCAGTGATTAAACGAAGAAGCGACTGGGCACAGCTGATGGCTATGGCTCACTGAACTTCCTGCAATTAACTGTTGCCACGGGCAACAGTGATGTCAGCATATAAAGGCATTGATGCCGCTCCGAATCAATGAAGCATCTTGTTTTGATTGTGTGGCTTTTGTGGAAAGTGCATGATGGTTTGCCAAATAGAAAAATCACAATTCAGGAAAAAATGACCTTGTAAGTCCTCTTCATCCAATCTTAACCCTTTCATTTATGAGTGCATTTCATATCCTCTCCTATGCCTTCAGACATGGCATGTAAGACCCACATAGTGGTGAAACTTCCCATGTAGGGCAGTAGTGAAGGAGTAGTTTCAGACATACTGTACTAAATATCTACTGTATGTATACTGTGTGTTTGTGCATGTGTATGCATGTGAGTGTGTGTGTGTGTGTGTGCACATGCCTATTTTTCCATCCCTCTATACCTCTCTGATTTCCCAGTGGGCTGGGGTGTGTCGCACCAGACGCTGTCCTGTAGACCCGACATTGAGCTGAGCACATTTATATATACAGTATATGTATGTTCCATGCACCTGCATGCTGTACTCGACACTACTCTGTAAAATTATCACTGTATATACAGTATAGTCATGCTCAAAAGTTAGTACCTCGTCTAAATCAACTAATCATAGCGATGTGGACAATAATAAGTTGTTTAATAAGTAAAAAAAAAAAAAAAAAACAGAAGCAAAGGTCTTAGAGAAGCAATTCAATCTGGAAAGGGTTATAAAATCATTTACAAACAATTTAAAAGTTGAGAAAGAATGAGAAAGATTATTCAGTGGAAAGCATTCAAGATAGCTGCCCAGGAACCGGACGTCCAAGCACATTTACGTTAAAGTCCATGACAGCACAATTAGAAGAAGACTGAAGTGTGGTTTGTTTGGAAGGGCTGCTTGGAGAAAGTCTCTTCTGTCTAAAAAAGACAATATAGGCAGGTCCAAGGATGGATGGATGAGACCAAATTGGAGTTGTTTTGCATTAATGCACCAAGTTTGGGGAAAAAACAAACAGCATTTCAACAGAATCGCCTCAAGCAATGACAGTTGATTTGGTCTTGTTTTACATCCACAGTACCTGGACACCAGGTGTCCACCAGGTGTCCACCAGGTGTCCAGGTGTCCAGGTGTTCAGGTGTATTCCAGAGTATTCTAGGGTCAAATGTGAGACCATCTGTCCGACAGCTAAAGCTACAGTGGGTCAAAATTCGGTCATGTCACATGACAGTGATTGGAAGGACACCAGTAAATCTACATCAGAATGGCTGAAAAATAGAGAATCAAGGTTTTAAATTGGCCTGACCTCAATTCAAAATGTTGTGTTGGTCCTTTAACAGATCTGTGCATGAGCGAACGCTCAAAAACCTCAATGAACCTCAGTGAATGAAGCAATGTTGTAAAGACGAATTCTTCCACAATGATGTGAGAGATTGACAAAGTCATAAAGGAAATGGGTTCGAGTCCCGATTTCAGGTGTGTGTACATGGAGTTTGCATGTTTTCCCCGTTTTTGGTTCTCCAGTTTCCTGGGTCGCTGCATCCCAGGGGTTATGCTGCAGTTTATACTTCATTCTGTCTAACTGTCTGTCTAGACACTTTTACTTACTAATCAGGTCATACTAATCACAAATATATAGGAAAAATTAAAAATACATACTAAATTTGTTGGGGTCTTAAGATGCTAGTGCCCCAATATGCTCCTGGCTTCTGTTGACCCCGTACACTATAATTGGTATAAAGAATGTATGAGTGAATATAGAAAAGTGTACGTGTCATGAATTCAAACAAATAAATTCTGCATAGATTCTTTATTCAGCTAGTAATTAAAATATATTTAATTAATTACTAGATTTCTAATGGATAATTTAAAAATGAATTGTGGAAGCTAATTAATCAAGAATAATTTTCCATTTCAGATTTTCCATTACAGCGTTTTCTGAATTTTTCCTGTGCTTTAGTGTCGCGTTTGATCCGGAGATCTGGAGTATGTGTGAGAGTACGTGTACGTGTGTTACTGAGTACGCCTGTGTGATTGAGCGTCAAGGTTAAGGACGTTGGTTTTTGGTTACCCGGCTATTAGGAGCGAGAGCACAGCTATAAACAGGAAGCTAACGTCACGGCTCGGATTAGTGCCAGATGAGTGAGTGAGAGTGTGTGTGTGTGTGAGAGAGAGAGAGAGAGAGAGAGAGAGAGAGAGAAGTAGAAAGATATAGAGTAGGGTATTATGGATCATGACTCATCCCATGCCTCCTCCTTCAAGATGATAAGTCTCCTTGATTGTTTACAGTTTGAGCTGAAATGGTGAATGAAGGGTCATACTGTATAGGGAGATCTGGTTCGTATGTGTGTGTGTGTGTGTGTGTGTGTGTGTGTGTGTGTGTGTGCCATTTCTCCTTGTAGTAATGTGACCTGAATTAATCACCTTTTTCTGTTGTTCTTGGAAACAGGGAGCCACCTGACCCTCCGGTCACAGTATGTCAATACGGCAGATGGATTATTATGTTGAATATTACATACATTTCATCATTTTCACTGTAAGGCCCTTTAGTGTTAAAGGGTTATGTTTCTTGGCTTGAATCTTAAACAGTGATTGATGACACCTTTATGATGAAGTTACAGTAAACAGGGGTCAGTGGTAAAGGCATTGGACTAGTAATCGGAAGGTCCCAGGTTTAAATCCCAGCACCAGCAAGTTGCTACTGTTGGGCCCTCGAGCAAGGCCCTTAATCCCCAACCGCTCAGATGTAAAATGTAAAAAAAGAGACCAAATATAAGTCGCTCTGGATAACGGCATCTGCTAAATGCTCAAATGTAAGTAAACAGGAAGACTCACAAGATCTCCTTAGCAGTCTTAAGACATATTTCACGCCATATGACACATGTATTCACATCATGATGCACCTTTCTTCTTTAGTTTGCGGAAACAATAGCAATAATGACGTGACTTGGTGGTGGCGGCATTCCACCCAGTCACCTCGTTTCCTACACACAAATATGAATCTAGCAAAACTGCCATGAATTTACTTCTCCCAGACATGTATCTGTGTCTACTATTTGATCATTATCCATATATACAGTACAGTAGTAGATGTCTAAAAAAAAAAACATTTACTATGCATGTTACTATGAATATGATTGCAAGTTTTCATTACGCTAGAAGACACGGATCTATGCATGTGATTAGAAATAGAAATTAAATAAAACATAAGAGATGCACACGTGTCCTCCTTTATAAACATTGAAAAATATAAATAATACAAACACATATAAAGGACATGGGAATAAGCTGGTCGAGAGAAAACAGATTTCATTAATCCTCCGTAGTGATCTAAGAGGATCAGGGTGTCGAATCGTCTTGTCAGGCCTGTCGACTCTGTGCAGGTTGGATATTTAAGCATGACAGCTATTAAAGCCAGGAGTGTTTGTTACACATGCTATGGCTCAAAGGATGCTGTCATTCAGCCTGTGTGTAATCTGGTATGATGCTTCCGTCTTTTATATATTTACAACGTGTCATTAATTCATGAGCTTGAGATTGTTTCTGAGAACGCACTAGCAGTGACTTCATGCGCACACACTCTTAACACACACACATCGTTCAGGTTGTCAGTGCAGTGACGCATCATTGGGACTCATGAGCCTTAATTGTGCTGTGTATAAAAAGAAATATTTCATAACCACACACACACACACACACACACACACACACACACACACACACACACACACACACACACACACACACATCTATGAAGAAAGATAAAAATGGAGGAACGAGAAAGAAATAGCTTACGTGTAGTGTGTGTGTATAGACTGGAAAACGGTGGTCACTGGAAGGGCTGACAACACAGTGGCCAGTTATATGGAAAAAATGTGAGAAAGAAGTTTTTAAGTGATGGACAGAGAGAGAGAGAGAGAGAGAGAGAGAGAGAGAGAGAGAGACATTATTTTTATCCTCCTGGCTCCTGAGTCTGGTTTCAGATGAGGGACGACAGCAGGGCAGGAGACAGACAGAGATTCCACTACCATCCGTCACCCTTAAGGGGAAAAAAAAAACAGTGAGAGAGCGAGAAGGAGTCTGGGAGGGAAGAAGGAGGGCAGGATGAAGTGAGGTCGCTCTGTGATGGATTTACACTCTGCTTAGTGTTGACGTACTGATGTTCCCCATGGGCTGTGAATGACTTCTTCACCTGATTGGATATAAACGACACAAACATACATTACTGATATAGAGACCCGTCTTAATTCTCACAGCAATCAATTAGTGTAAATATACGCATTGTTTAATGGCTTTCTGTAACATACTGTACACTTTTATATTTGATACTATAATTACTACATTTTCCTAAATCTGATTGGTCAGAAAGTGTTAATTAAGTTCCTACAGTACACTATAGCAACAGCGCACACTGGCTGTAAGGTTTATCTTAATGCGCTTGTTTCCATAGTAACGTACACAAGAACTTTTATAGTGGATGCTGAACACAAGGTATGACTAAAATGAGTTTTCTTCTTACTACAGAAAACTTCTTTTCATATTGTTGATAATGTAGCAGTTATGTAACAGCTTTGGAAGTGTTAGTGCTTTGTGACAGAGACAATTTTTTTCCTACTTGAACTTCAAGATGGAGAATTTTGTTGGGTGTTTTTTAGGTGCAGCATTTTAGAAAGAAAGCTAGCAAAGAGGCGGCAATATGGTGGCGTAGTGGTTAGCACTGTCGCCTTGCACCTCCAGGGTTCGGGTTTGAGACCCGCCTCGAGCCTGCGTGCATAGAGTTTGTATGTCCTCCCTGTGCTTGGTGGGTTTCCTCTGGGTACTCCTGTTTCCTCCCACAGTTCAAAGACATGCAGATTAGGTTAGCTGGCCTGTTCTGTGTGAATAAGTATGTGTGGGTAGATTGGCACCCCGTCCAGGTTGTACCCCGCATCCTGTCCTACTGTAAGTCTCATGGGATGGGCTCCAGTCCCCCTGTGACCCTGAATACAAGATGAAGTGGTATAGGAGATGACTGAGCTAGAACAAAGGTGGTGTAGGACCGAATGTTCATAGCTCAAGGATGCTTCACAACATATGACTATAAATAGATTAAAACAGGATAACATGTATTTTTTTAGTTCGTACATGTGTGTTGAGAGAGGAATGAAACATTTTCTGTTGTCCTGTCTAACCCTGGCGTTGATCATTTTCCTATAACAGCACAATAAACAATGATTTAAAAATGATGAACATTACAAGTTCCCCCAAATATCATATCATATATAAAGTTAAATTACCTGCTGTAATAAAGGATTATAAAGTGGTTGGCGTTCTTGATTCAATGTAATTAGTTGGAGATCTCATCCCTCCCCTAATGTGGAACCCAAAGTTCTGCCCTTGGGCTCGTCTGTTCACTAATTCACACAGGTGTAAGTTGGGAGGGTGGGGTGGTGGTGGTGGTGGGGGGGGGGGGGGATTGAATGAAGAGGTCACAGGTCGGAGGATGCACAAATGTTTCAGCTGTCTCCATTCCTTTGTCCACCACACCTGCCACTCTTAAAATAAACTCCATCTCTGTGAGGTTTAGTACGTCTCTGCAATTCAAGAATCGCTCATGCTGATTTAAATCACCATTGTGAGTACAAAATTTCCAGAGCGTTTGAAATTTCAAGAAAGCCAATATGGTAATTGAAGTCATTATAGGGGTGGAATGAATCTTAGAGCAAATGCAACCTTGATTCATACATAATTAAGTGCCCCGCCCTTTTCCTACACATCCATCATATGGTATGAGACCAACCGTAAAAAGAAATATTATCAAAAATCAAATAGTTTTTTTTAAATCTGTAGGTTTTAAATTGTAATAATAATTCCAATTCTTTGTACCAAATTTTGACACTAGGTGGCTCCATTCCTGATTTTTCAACATTAGCCTCAGTGCTGAGTGCTGTGTGTGTGTGTGTGTGTGTGTGTGTGTGTGTGTGCGAGAGAGAAAGGCTCATGTGTTGATACTACAAAATTACTTTACTGCCAAAGCCATGCACACACAAAATCAGAAATTGTAATAAACAACTTGATGACATAATCTCACAGCCTTCACCGTCTCCCTGCACCCAGATGTTCTGTATTTTCTCATTGTATGATATCTGACATTATTGTCTTCAAAAGAATCTTTCTTAGATGTTCTAGTCTCTCACGGTCTTCCCGTCTCTGTCGCAGATGATCTGTGTGAGCTGAAGTCCGAGCGCCCGAGTCTGGGTGATGGACTGACGGATAAAGAGCGTGAATCCCTGGACAGTAATGAGGAGAAGGAGGAGAAGGAGGTGGAAGTGGGGAATGGAGAGAAAGGCCTTGAAGAGGAGAAGGAGGTGAAGGAGGAGAAGGCGGGAGACGGAGAAAGAGACGAGAAGAGAGGAGTTGAAGAGGAGGAAGAGCTGGAGGAGCTGAGAGCGCAGGTGGTTCAGCTGCTATTGGAACTGGAAGAGGCAAGGGAGGTGTCCCAGAGGCATGAGGAGAGCTACAACGAGCTGCAGGGTGTGTGTGTGTGTGTGTGTGTGTGTGTGTGTGTGTGTGTGTGTGTGTGTGTGTGTGTGTGTGTGTGTGTGAGTGATGAGTGGTGAAACATGTTGTTTTTGTGATATCGCCTTCGGGATTTCCCAATCAACATGCTCAGCTGTCCCTGCCATGTGTAACATTCTCTCTCTCTCTCTCACACACACACACACCAATACACATTTCGTAGCTTTCTCAATCATTCTTTCTCTCTGTGTCTTTAGGGCTTTTGGAGGACGAGCGCTTAGCCAGTGCCAATCAGGCCGAGAGCTTCACGAGACAGATCCAGCGGCTTCAAGGTATCTCATTACAGACACACATGTGCCCAGAACCTGATTTGAAAGAACTGCGAACGTGTTGTAAAAACCACATAATGACACATTAACACATTTCGTGACACTTGATATGCATCATATATAGTTAGCTACCAAAGAGCCCATGGACCGGCCGTGACATTTCAGAGAATAGTATTTAAAACACTGTAAGACGTCCTGTGATTTTTTGGATTAATAAATGTTTATTATTGGAAAATAAATGATGGAAATGTCACAAAAACGTAACAATTGAACATCCAGAAACTACCATAATGGTACTATAAGATGCAACAACAACAGTGTGTAAATGTACTCGTGTATTATGATGTACAATAATTCAACACGATGTCACTGATACTTCACTTGCGTTCATGGTGTGAACCCCTTTATCATAGACACTAATTTTTACTGTCTCATTCATAATATTGGATTGTACTTTTGATTAATGGAAATAAACCAGGCAGCATGGTTTAGCAGTGTCGCCTTACACCCTCAGGGTTTGGGTTCGATTCCTGCCTTGGGTCCGTGTGCTTGGATTTTGCATGTTCCTGTTGTGCTTGCTGGGTTTCTTCCGGGTACTCCGGTTTCCTCCCACTATAATTGACATTTCCAAATTGCGCGTAGTGTGTGTCTTCGTGTGCCCTGTGATTGATTGGCAACCTGTCCATTATGGACAGGTTCGGTCTTAAAGACTCGTTCATTTTGAACAAATCTTTAACGTGGCGTTGTCTCAGAGAGTGACTCGTTCATTTTCTACTGGCCGCACATGCGCAACGCATCGCAAAACCTCCGTAGGTTATGTACAGGAAACAGAATTGAGTAGTTACCTCTCGAGTCTTTTGGTCCGAGTCGTTCGTTCTTTTGTCACGTGACTTCCACAGACGATATGTAGTGCAATAGATTCAAAAGAATAAACGATTCGGACAAAATTTGTGTTGGGGTCTGTTTAGATATATATAACAACAAATCAATATTGAGTTTCTCATTAATATCCTGCAAAGAAAAGTCTTGAGCAAATGAAAATTTTCTTAGATGAATGAAAAATGTTTTTTTGTCCCTTATTGTTTGAGCAGGAACTAATGAGCGCTTAAGTGTCTAATCTGTCACTCTGTCCCTAGTGGAACCAAAGATACGTTCTGATTTATAGAACACATTTTCGTATTTATAACCCTGCCTGGAATAACTAATGACTTCTCTACTTTTGTAATGCTTTCACTGGGGATAAGACTCTTTATTTTAAAAACACTGGACTGTATTATATAACGGGAAATAAATATTTGCCACATTAAGTCAGACTCAACCCGGTATTTGAGAGAGATTTGATGCATGACCGTGATCTACTGTATGTCTATACCAAATAAGGTTACAATCATGACCTTAGTGAAAGCCCTAAGTGACCCTAAGTGAAAGATCAAGGTCAACAGTCAAGGGTCAACTTCCTGTCTCTTTTTCACTGGTATCTTAGAATACAGCATAGTCCTCAAACATGGCTGCCCCAGATTAGAACTCACCTCCACAAAAACGTTCATACAGTATATGAAGTCTCAAACAACCACACATATGCTGCAAAAGTATACGCTCTCTGTCCTTATTGCCATTCATTACTGTTTTCAAGGCTGAATTCTACACTATACACTATACTTCACTATACGATACTATACTGTACTACACTATACTACACTATTCCATGCTATAATATACTACACTATACTATACCATACCATACTATGCTATACTATACTAACCTTGCTACACTATACCCTACTATACTATACTATACCATACCATACCATACCATACCATACTACACTATATCCTACTATGCTACACTATACCATACTATACCATTCCATACTATACTATGCTACACTATACTACACTATGCTATGCTATGCTATACTACACTATACTATACTATACTATACTATGCTATACTATACTATACTACACTATACTATACCATACCATACTATGCTATACTATACTAACCTTGCTACACTATACCCTACTATACTATACTATACCATACCATACTAACCATACTATGCCATTCCATACCATAATATACTATACTACACTATACTATACCATACCATACTACACTATATCCTACTATGCTACACTATACCATACTATACCATTCCATACTATACTATGCTACACTATACTATACTATGCTATACTATACTATACTATACTATACTATACTATACTATACTATACTATACTATACTATACTATACAATACTATCTGCTGCTATATTATAGCACACTTTATTGTCCACATTTCCCCATACTTTGTTACCAATGCCTGTTGTTCTGCACTATTCTAAGGCATATATAATAGTCTGTTACTGAATTATACTACACTATATGGTACACTGTTCTATACCATACCATATTGTCAACTTCAATCAAATCCTAATCAAATCTGATCCTAATGCTATACTATACTCCACTATACTACATTGTATGTAAAATTATGCTCAATTCCAATTGAGTTCAATTAATTTACTTTATTCTGCAATAAAAAATATAAATGTAATGAATAAAATGCAATAAAAATTTCTAATTTCTGCAATATCAGTTAAAGAACAACACAGTTTTGTAGAAATGACAAACTGTTTACAGTGTGATAGTCTACATTATAATATACTATAGTAATCAGATTTCTAATCACTAATTGTTAGTATTATCTATTGTGTATATAGTCATAAGAAATCACATGCAAGTAAACTAATTACCCTAATCTCTGCTAGGCATCTTGTATTTCTGCATGATCTAAAGGAAGTATTTACATTGTTTCCTATGGGAAAATGCATTTCGCCATACGAAATTTCATCTTAATAACTCGCCTCTAGAATTAATTAAATTCTTATGCTGAGGTACCGTTTTATTACCATATAAGGAATGAGGAGAAGGGGGCAACAAAGTAAGAGAAGCCAGGGAAATTTAACACCGTCTAGGGAAAATGTAAGAAAGCACAAACATAAATCTAACTGTTATTAAATCCTTATTATCAGGTTTTCCATCTTGTTTCTGATGTAACACAAGAGTGTTTCATGTTGTACGTTGATAGCGTGCCCATTGCCTGCTCCTAAATTACGGTTTAAAATGTTCCTTAATCAAAGAAAAGATATTTGCACCTTTACCTCTGTCTAAACAATATGAAAAATACAGTGCATTCAACATCAGATTTAAACTCCCGGCTTCACAGCTGTAGAACAGTTTAACATTATTCCAGTGTTAAATTCCTTCTGAAACACAATTGCCACGATGCAGCTGTGATTCCCATTAATGAAACTATCTAAATAAATTTATTGTAGTGCATGCAGAAAATCTCATGCTGAGTATCTAGTACATGTTGTATGTGTCCTGTGTCTTCAGTTCGGATTTTGTCCCTTTTCCAGCGCAGCTGTATTATCATTTAATTTACTCAACAGACAACCACGATTACGTCTTTAAGTGACTTAAGAGAAGACACAGATTATTTTGACCTCACACAGAAAAGACACTTTTGTAAAGTTCATACTGCACTAGAGGAATGCTTTATCGGATGCAATAAAGAACCAGGACCTGATCTTATGCTTTTACTGTCAACTTTTCTCATCGGTTGTTCCATTCATTGTTTTGTGTCCCTGCAGCCCAGCTGCGCTCTGTGCAGGAGGAGCTGGACAGTCTGGAGGAGGAAAAGGCCAGCGAGCTGTGGGAGGCCCAAGAGGAGCTGCGTGTGGCGCAGGAGGAGGTGCAGGAGTTGCAGCAGGCGGCTGAGGAGGCGGCAGCCGAGCGGGAGAATGACATCGCGCTCCTGCAAGAGGAGCTGTGCAGGCTGCGGGCAGAGCTGGAGAGACTTCACAACACCACCCAGGAGTATGAGTTAGAGCTGACTACTCTGCGTGCTGAGATCAGCATGAAGAGCCAACGCAGGGAGGAGCAGGAACAAGCAGGCACAGAGGGTCAGTTAAACTCCACTCCACCCTATTATTCTAAAAGACACTGCTATACTTTATGGCGGCATGGTGGTAGTGCTGTGGCCTTGCACCTTCAGGGTCGAGAGTTCGAGTCGCACCTCTGGTCTGTGAGCATGGAATTTGCATTCTAAATGAATGTGCGTGTTGTCCCAAGCCTAGTTAATGTAAAGGCGATGGGTTAGGTGGAAGGGTGAAGACATCATTTGTAAAAAGCAAAGGATGACTGAAATCAATGGATCAGTGAAGAGCCAATAGTTAGGAAAAGCTACATAATATTCAGTAATCAAAGACCAAAATAAAGAGTACTGGAGTCTTACCATATGCAACGAATTCTATTGTTCTAGATGTATACTATACTATACTATACTATACTATACTATACTATACTATACTATACTATACTATACTATACCACACTACACTATACTATACTATACTATACTATACTATACTTTACTATACTATACCACACTACACCATACTATACTATACTATACTATACTATACTATACTATACTATACCATACCACACTATACTATACTATACTATACTATACTATACTATACTATACTATACTATACCATACCATACTATACCATACTACACTATACTACACCATACTATACTATGCTATGCTATACTATGCTATACTATAGTTTAGTATAGTTTGGCAGTGTATAGTACAGCTCAGGAAAGTATAGCATAGTATTACAAAGTACAGTATGGCATAGTGAAGTATACAGTAGTATAGTACAGTCACTATACTATACTATACTATGCTATGCTATACTATCTGTTGCTATCTTATTGCACACTTTGTTGTCCACACAACACCATACATCACTAAATTATACTACACTATATGGTACACTGTTATATACCATAATATACCATACCATACTGTCAGCTTCAATCAGATCCTAATCAGATCTAATCCTAATGTTACCCCATACTATACTCCACTATACTACAGTATACAATATGTAAAATTATTCTCAACTCCAAATAGTTTATAGACAATTAAAATCATTTACTTTATATCTGTATATCTGACAGAAATTGTCTACAGAGCGATACACTACATTATAATATAGTATAGTAATCAGAGTTCTAATCACTAACTGTTAGTATTATCGCTTCATCTATTTTGTAATAAGAAATCACAAGCAAGCAAACCCATTGCCATAAC
>JAAGKR010008178.1:0-32574 GCA_011419295.1 Clarias macrocephalus
TGTGTGTGTGTGAGAGTGTGTGAGTGTGAGTGTGTGAGAGTGTGTGTGTGTGTGAGAGTGTGTGTGTGTGTGAGAGTGTGTGTGTGTGTGAGAGTGTGTGTGTGTGTGAGAGTGTGTGTGTGTGTGAGTGTGTGTGTGTGTGAGTGTGTGTGTGTGTGAGTGTTGTCCGACAGACATGTGTGTTCCTTATTTCTGCGTTCCTCTGTTCTCTCCATGTTCCACTACAGGACATTCCAGCGTATTATTTTTCCAAAACTTTTTAATTAATACTCAGGAAACGATACAAAACAGGCGTCCTGAACACAAAGAGAGAGCGTTTCGTGTTGAGAGACAACAAAACCGAGCTTGATGTTACCACATCAAAGTGAGGTGTGTGTGTGTGTGTGTGTGTGTGTGTGTGTGTGTGTGTGTGTGTGTGTGTGTGTGTGTGTGTGTGTGTGTTTAATCTGTCAGAAATCCAGCTGTGGCATGGTGTCCGTCAGACCGACACGTCCTAACAGGTTCACATTGAAAAACTGGCTCGCGGTGAAGGTCAAAAAGACTCGTGTTGTAGCACGAGGCGTACGCGTGTGTGTGTGTGTGTGTGTGTGTGTGTGTGTGTGTGTGTGTGTGTGTGTGGTTAATTTGGTCATTTCTTTTAAAGCTGTAATAAAAATTCAGAGTCTGGTACGGGACATCAAAAACACACACCGGATGTTCTGTCTGTTTGTCTTTCTGCCTGGAGTACAAACTGAACAACAAACCAATAAACAGATAAATAAACAAGAGTAAGAGGTGGCGTGTAGGGTTTGGGTACGGTGTGTACTAGAACTACATCAGTACATCAGAGGGCAGGAAAAGCGGAGGGATGCGGCGTCTTCAGGACAAGATCCTGTAGCCCTGTACCCTCTCCGGACTGTCTGCACTTTCAATCACATACCTGCGTGTACAGGCTTCATCACCACCATCTGAGAGCGTTTTCTGAGCCTGTTGTGTTTGTTCCCCCCCCCCCCCGATATTTCGGCGCGTTTCCCCATACAAGCTATAACGCGTTTCCTCCGAACCACGTGACGCCCTCTAGCTGCATCTTTTCAACTGCTCGCTCATGCACCAATGGGGACACACTCGGAGGACAGCGCTATCCGCCCCTTCCACTTGCGTGAGCTCACAGATGCCCGTGACTGGCTGTAGAGCCGTGATTGATGTGAGAGCGCAAAGTCCCCCTCATCCCTCCCCTCTGAGAGCCCTCGACCAAGCTCGTATCTATCCGGTAACCGCTTTAAAAGTATCAATTTAGGCACCGGGATCATAAAGAAGCCAAACGGCTCCCAACCATAGTGTTGCGTAAACTCAGTGAGATTGTGTTTTTTATCCATCATCAGTCAATTATTTGCTCATCGTGTAATATCTCTCTCTCTCTCTCATGGTCTCTCTCTCTGTAGATCACAGAAGAGTCCATATCGATTCAACTTAGAGGTAAATCACTGACACACACACCCACATACAAGAGTGTATAAAGGCACAATCATATATACACTGGACTAAAACCATTTATTTACTAAAACTAGAGCCAAACAGGAAGTGACATCATGAGATTGTTCCTCATCTTCCTCTTTGCCGTCTGTCAGGGTCAGACGGTGGCGAGGCCGCTTGTGTCTCGGTGTCTGTGGTCCCCTCGGAGCTGCGAGCGTACGGGGTCTGGGACGCCGCCGGAAGCGGTTTGTCTGAGCTGCGCGACTCTTCGTCCTCCCTCCTCTTCCTCATCCTGAGCGCCGCTCAGGCCCGACTCCTGCACACCGAGCTCTCGGCACTGCACAAACACGCCGCAGGTGAGATACGGTCGAAATACACCCCGGCGGAGACGTGCACACCGTACGCAAGCATACATGTTTTGTCCTTCTTTAGCCCTGCCTTGCCCATTCGTGTTGGTGCACCTGATCGGGCGGTTGGATGACCTGCAGCAGGCCACCTTAGCATCTCTGATGGAGATGATGGCGCTGAGGAGCGGACACCCGTCCCTAGGGACGCATGTATCCCGGGAGAAGGGGTTGAAACGGATACTTTGTCACCCTCACAGTGCACAATTTCTCACCCTGCTGGGCAACAAAGTAGGCAATAAGGTAATCCCGCGCCCTCTACCCTGCCTCGGGGCAGCGCGATCGGATCTGCTTCAGAAAAACGTCTCTTTCAGATTTAATTGTCGTGATCCGTGTCCGCTTGTTTACAGGAGAGTCCGAACGGGACCAGAAGCGTTAAATCACCTGAGGTCACGGGTACCAGACACACCCTGCGCAGCCATACGAGACAGCCGAGCATGCCCAGAAGGTACGCTAGGGTTAACCCCGTGTTCAGTTTACACACCATCACCAGGTTACTTTGTGTGTTTATTGAAACACTGATGTATTTTTTTTTTTTTATATTCTTAACTCCGTTCCCTTCGTTTTCCTACTTGCACTTGGTTCTTTTCTTCCTTTGGCTCTGTCATGTTCCACGGGTTCTTTATCTTCTTATCCTGTTTGGTTCCATTGTTTTCTTTAATCGCATGGTTTCTTTGGTTTCTCAGTTCCATTATTTCCATTACTTACTTCCTTGCTTTGATCTTTTTTTCCTTGGTTCCTTGATTCTTCATCCTTTTGCTTTGCTTGGTTTACTTATTGCTTTCTTTCACAAAAGTTCTCTTTGTCCATTGCTGTTGTCATCTTCTTGATTCCTCAGTTCCCTTGTTTTCGTTCTTAAGTTTTTTTCCTGCTTAGTTTCTTGGTTTGCTCATCTCTTTTCGCTTTTCTCCTCAGATTGTTTCTTCACTAATTGTCATTTGTTCTCCACTTTCTTCTTTTATTCTCTTTTCTACTTCTTTTGTTCCCTTGGGTTCCTCGCTTCCTTTTTTTTTTTTCTTGGTTCCATCATGTCTTCTTGTTGATTGATTCTGATTTGCTTTCCTCACCTCTCCTCATTTCTCAGTTCCATCATTTCCCTCATGGTCCATGGTATCCTCTTGCTCTCTGTCCCCTGGCTGCCTCTATTTCCACAGATTGTCTTGTTACCTTTGATTCATTGGCCGACTCGTTTTTCCTCCCAGACTGCTGTGTTCTTTTGTTTCTCCCGGTTTCTTAGTTGTCTTGTTTCCCCAAAGGCCCCGGTTCTTTGGTTTCCCCTCGCATTCCTCAGTTCCTTCAAGTCTCTGGCTTCCATTGCTGCTTTGGTTTCCTCGTTTCCCCAGCTTCCTTGGTTTTCTTGCTGTCCTCAGTTCGGTGCCTGAGAAGTTTCCCCAGCTTCAAGTCTCTGAGATCTCTTGTTTTTCTCCTGCTTGTCTTTTCTCTGTTTTACCTTCTTTTTGCTTGATTCCTGGGTTACTTGTTTTTCCAGACTCCTTTCCTCGCTCCCTCAGTCCCCCTGTCCCAGTCCCCCCCCCTTTAATTTCTCTTGGTACGTTTGTTCGCTTGTTTTCTGCTTTTTTCCTAGCTTAGTCTGTTTGATCTTGCTCCTGCTCTGCCCATGATGTCTGCTCGTGTTGTTGTGACATGTGCCGTACTGTAGCCGTTTAATGATGATGACTGGAACAGAACCTGAGCCGCGTCCTCCAGCTCCTGTTCTGTTTGATAATAGCGATTATGCTGATTCAGCGCTTTGTGCTTTGCTTGGCGCTGAGTGTCTGGACTCTGCTGGAAACTTCTTCGTGTCACCGCTTCAGGTTTTTTGTTTTGTTTTGTTTTGTTTTGTTTTTTTCCATGAAGGTTTTTTTTTTCCCCCCTTCTAAAGGCTTTGAAGTCGGGGTCTGATTAGTAAACCGATCCTGCCATGCATGGGAATGGCAGTGGAGTTCCAGTTTCCAAAAGAAAAAGGAAAATGCTGCCCAGAATATGACAAGTTGGTGTTTTGTGATGCCTTAATGTTATTATTATAACTGCCTGTGCGTTTTCGTTTTTTCTTTAATCAGGTTAATTCAGTACCCGCCACCACCATCGAAAGGCGGGATCACCGTGACGACCGAAGACCTGGAGTGCCTTAGGGACGGCGAGTTCCTCAATGACGTCATCATCGATTTCTACCTCAAGTAAGTTACAGTACAACAAACACACCATGGTTGATTTCTAATGCGATCTTAAATTTGTCATTTAAAAAAAAAAAAAAAGGAGGGTTTAAACGAGCGTTCTCTCACTAGGTATCTTCAGTTAGAGAGAGCGGACAGGGACATGGCCGAAAGGTCGCACGTCTTCAGCAGCTTCTTCTACAAGCAGCTGACACGCAAACCCAACAGCAGCGAGGAGGAGGCCGGCGGAACGTAAGCAGCACATGTTTTTTTTATTTTAAACACACATGCTGTATATGATACATGTAAGCCACTTGATAACGCCATCTTAAACATGTATAAATATTATATAGACGCACAGTATACAGCGTATAAAATGTATAAACCGTTCCAGTCTGAAAGTAAACACACATACTCACGCGTGTGTGTGTGGTTTGTGTCTCACAGAGCACAGTATAGGCGTCATGGGAGAGTGAGAACATGGACGAGAAATGTTGACATCTTCAGCAAGGACTACCTCTTCATACCTGTCAATCAGGAGTATGTGTTTTTCTTTTCACTGTGTGTGTGTGTGTGTGTGTGTGTGTGTGTGTGTGTGTGTGTGTGTGTGAGAGAGAGACAGAGGCATGTCTGACTTTCTGATCATCTCTCTCTCTCTCTCTCTCTCTCTCTCCCCCTAGAGCCCACTGGTACCTGGTAGTGATCTGTTTCCCGGGTCTGCTACAACCAGAGTCCGTGAGGTGGAAGCCAAGCCAAACAGGTGCTCTACAGTACACACACACACACTCGTACGTCTAATCTAATTACATTCAGCAGCCCCGTTCCCCAGATGTGGTTTGGACGTCTCCCGGAGGTGTAAGAACATCTCGTTTCTGTCTGAATCGAACGACAAGATGACGTAAAGCCGTACAGTCCCGGCGAGACTGGAACACGCGCTTCCTCATGCACTCATTCATTCCGTCTCCATCACACTAAACCGCAGGTTTCTCACTCTCACTGTTTATTCTCACACCACCTTTTTTTGACATTTTTGCCGGTATTTATTGTACAATATTTTGTCTCGTTTTTTTCTTTTTATACTCACCGGGATTTGAACATTGTTTAAATTCTCACCATTAAACAATGATCATGTACCTATAAACACATTCAATGTTTGTTTTTTTTTTTGTTGTTTTTTTTATCTGTCTAATGTTCATTAGGAACACCTGTAGCTCTTTAGGTGTTTCATTTCACTTTTTATTGGTTCAGGAACCCTTTATGGTGTTCTGGTAATTCTTACAGGTTTATCACGTCGTCTGCCTCTTTTTACTTTTTACTTCATCGTTATTTATAGTTAAAGTGAAGTGAATCCTTTGTTCTTAGCATGTTTTTTATTTTAATCAAAGCACAGGTGACGTATAAGGATCACAATCCATCGTCTCATTGTCGTGTTCTGTCATCCTCACGCCTTGTATCCACGACTTCTCTTAAACCAATTATGGGAATTTGACCGAACCTTCACACACAACCTTTATTTAGAAGCATAGTCATAGACGCTAGTTGCTAAACCTTTTTTTTATGTTTTTTTTTTATTTTTTATGGAATATCGTCTAATATGGTGGCTACACTGTAATACTGAATAACTCCACAAGATCTTTTGTTGAGGTAGACTACAGCTGGATATGTGTTCAGAGGAAGACGTTTTGCCTTATCCTACAGATCATGTATGACTAAAGAATGTCAAGCTGACTCGTACAGTCGATGTTTAGTGTCGTAGACGGCGTGTGCTAGCCGTTCCATCCTGTCGCTTCATCGCGAAGCACAGGCAACACGTAGAGATCCGTCACTCGGCATCCATCATCCTCACGCTTTTAATCTGTCCACAACTAAAACTCCTGAATCGTTCATGGGAATTTGAACAAGCCTCATCACAATTATAGTTGTGCATTAGCTAGTAATTTTTTTGTTTGTTTTTGTAGTAGTTAGTAGTAGTAATATTTCAAAGAGTCTTTGTGACACAAAGATCAATGTTCCGGAGTTAACAATTCACTCAACGACTCCATACGGTTCTGTTATAACGTTGAACATATGCTTTTTATGTGTGTGTATGTTTTGCAGGAAGTTCGGCTGATCCAAAGGACAAATCGAAAGGCAGCCCTCTTAAATTCAGCCATCTTCCGGTAACACAACGCACACAATACAAAACTATACAGTGTATTTAATATGTGTGTGTATATATGTGTGTGTGTGTATGTGTGTGTGTGTATATACAGTGTATGTACAGTTTTTAAACACTGCCTCTAAAAACCTTGGCTTGTTCCCAAACTTCTGGAAATCTGTTCTTTACATAAAAGCACAAATCAAATACAAGCAATAAATATTAATGTTCTAGTCAAAGGCATAAAAGCGGCAAAGTATGTTTATTTGATTGCTTCTTCCCATCCCCCTGACTCGAGCACTTTACTAGGCAATATTTACAGGAGCATGTCAACATTAAGCCGGCTGTCTCTAAACATATTTATAAGGTTTGGGACTTTTCCAAATGGCCTTGTTGGCTAAAGACTCGACACACTTTCTTGTTAGAAGCTCCACAATCAGGGATACAGATATACACACACTTTTGTTTAACCCCTCGAATTAAAGGTGAAAGGTTTTGAGTGTTTCATTCCAATTGAATATGGTGGTGTACAGAAGCCAAATGCCAAAAAACGTATTGTTCAAAAATTTATGGACTTGCCTGTATGCTTGTGTGTATTTTGTTAAATAGTTATCTTTCACACGTTTGTATGTAGAGGAAACTATTTAATAATGTACTGATTCAGTTCAATTCAGTTTTATTTAAGTAGAACTTTTAACAGTGGTCATTGTTGCAAAGCAGCTTTACAGAATCAAAAGAAAAATTAGGGAAATGAGTATGAAATGTGTGAGAAAAGATGTACGAATCAAAACGATCAGATTGTCACAAGCCGAGGGTGACGGTGCTGAGGGGAAAACTCGCTGAGATGGCAGTAGGAAGAAACGTTGAGGTGAACCAGGCTCAAGAGGGAACCCATCCCTATCGGCGTGATATCCGATATCAGGGATTATTCTGGGAGTTCTGGTACTGGAAGTTCAGTATACCAGAAGAGGGGTTTATGTTGCTGTCTAGTCCAGTTTGTGATTGGAGGCTCGGTACAAAACTGTTTGTGGGAATTTCAGTCCCGAACTATTCAGCAGCTGCAGTCACAAGCCATAAGAGAACAGCTGTCTGCATCAGCCGAAGCCAGGACTATCCTCATGGTCAGGTGGAATAGTCAGCAGTAACCACATGCATCCCAAGGACACCATGTGTCAAGATCACCAGCCAGAAGTGGGGCACCAGGATGAGTCAGACAGGTCCAGGGGGCAGAAAGGGTCTGGATCACTGGCAGCTCAGGAGCGGCATATGTAGAGAGCGAGAATGAGAGATAACAGTTGGGTGTGGTCACAGTTACACAATATATAAGGTGAAGGTACTGTATATTTAGTGCAGAGTGCAAGCAGGGACTCTGGCAGGACTAACTATGACATCATAACTAAAAGGGAGAACCAGAAGGAAACACAGACATGAGGGGGAACTGAGATGTAAAGTGACCAATCACCTCACTGTCAACAAACCTGAGTGATCAATGACAGTGGGGAAGACGGCATCTAAACATACCTAGACCTAAACACTGAGACTGTCTGAGCCCCGAACACTTATTAGAAGACTATCCCATGACTTCCCATGGCTTTGTTCGAAAAAACTCTGCTGTAGTTTCATAATACGCGGTACTGACAAGCAGCCTGCATCCTTTAACCCAAGTAGGTGTGGCGGATAATAACACACTAGCAGTCTACCCAGGTACTGTGGTGCAAGACCCTTCAGTGCTTTATAGGTCAATATGCAATGTGACCTGATCAGTGATGATCATTTGTTGAAGTGCATGTATATTTGTGACATGTTTGTGTATGTGTGTGTTTCAGGACTGCACAGTGCTCACCTGCCAGAAGACCATCGTAACCAGGAGGTACGAGAGCTTAAAAAAACAGTTTTCTCTTTTATATGAATAGGCACCAGGCACAATAGACACCCAGTTACTGCATGCACTTGCTGGAGTTCTACACACACACAGCAATTCCAGGCATTTTACAGCAGAGAGAGGCATGTAGGGTGAGCCATGGTCTGATTATTCTTTCTTTCTCTCTCTCTCTCTCTCTCTCTCTCTCTCTCTCTAGGCCTTGTATTCTGATCATGGATTCTCTGAAGCTCTCCTACCACTCTCGCATCTACACATTGTTACAAGAGTGAGTTTGCAGTACAACCATATATCACAGATAATTATACAGAAATTATTACATGAAAATTTCGAGTTCTCTTTATGTTCTCTGCAACGTATAATACGTAGCCGGATACACACCAACACTATAGACACAAGTCGGAGGCGAAGAGTAATCACAAGGGTGTAGTTATAATTAAACACCAAGAACAACACCGGTCTTAGTATGCAACCCTGAGGAACACCAGGATTTAAAAGAATAATGTATTTGCTAATTCTCGGGTGCTTTCAGTCTGTTCGGGATCTTGGACTGAATTAAATACAATGCCTACTCGTAACTTTTAAGAAAGTTGGCAGCTGTCTTTAAGGTTCTCTGTAAATAACTCTTGAATTTCAGCATGTTTACAGATGACCTTATCATCTCAGATGAGGTCCTGTCGGATATTCCTTGACCATGACGTAGACACACAGCTGAGTGCTCCTTAGAGTGTTTTCACATTAGGACTCCAGGGTCGTTTCTGAGAACACTTTGCACTCCGCGTCCAGGAACCGTGCTGTAGTCGTCTGTAATATTTTGGAAATATCAATGATATTAGGCGTAGCATGAAGGTTAACAGCCTCATTATCTTCTTTACTTGTGTTTAATGGACAAACCAAGTATAGTAGGTGCATACTTCCACCTGCTGTATTGGAGAGTAAAATTTTTCGTGGGCACAGTATAGAAGTTCTGTTTCTATAGAGCTAGTCACAGTTCTTGATGTCGGACATTTTATTAGTAACACCTGAATGTTGCTTGTACATATTTTTTCACAACTGGTTTCTGAATGTTGGTTTTCTTTGGGGAAATAAATGAATACATATTGATATTTGTTGTGTTTGACTGTGCCACCAGGGATGTTTCTGGTTACCATAGTGTCTCTGGGTTATTCTTTAAAAATATCCCTCACCATATGAAGCCTGACATTTTATTTACAAGCTTTGGACACACGCTATACACCATTCTTTCTTTCTTTCTCTCTCTCTCTCTCTCTGTAGCACACTATCAGAATTTATGGCACACTGTTCCTGCGACAATAAAAGCCAGAACAGCACAAGTTGTCTGCTACAATAAAAATGCCTTCAGATGCAAAAAACGACTCATTTTTCAGGACTGTTCCTCCCTCCCCTACACGTAGATTCGAGATGGAACACGTCGATAGGCGTAACGGTGCAGTTGAGATCCGTCAGATATAAAACGCCAAATAAAAAACAAACAGCTGTAAAAACAAGAGATCTGGCTGCAGATAAGCTCTACAGAGACATGCTGGAGGAGTGGGGGGTATGAGGGGGGTGGGGGGATTGGTTTGTGTAAGTGTGTGATGAATTTTGGGTAACAAATTAAGACATGCTCACAAGAAGGTTAAAGTTATGTGATCTACTTCAATTTGTCCATATGCTCCGCCCACTCAGGTACCTACAGGTGGAGTGGGAGGTGCGGAGAGGAAGTTCTCGAGTGTTTAATAATGACAACATTAAAGGGAGCCTCTGCAAAGTGCCCCTGCAGGACAACAGCAGCGACTGTGGCCTTTACCTGCTGCAGTACGTCGAGAGTTTTCTGCAGGTACACACACACACACACTGACCAGCCTGGACAGCTCATACTCCTGCTTTCTGGGAAACAAATCAGACATCACGCGCTGTGCTGACGTGTTTTCGTGCACGCTTCGTCTGAGACACTCTAAAATCTCTCCCGCCAGCTTTTGATTATTTCTGTCTCTTTTTCAGAATCCAGTCGTACACTTTGATCTCCCGCTCCGGCTCGATCGCTGGTTTCCACGGCAACAGGTCCACAGGAAGCGAGCCGAGCTCCGCGAGCTGGTGCTTCAGCTATACCAAAATCAAGGGGGCGGAGTCGTGCAGGGCAGCAGCTAACATGATTGGACAGACGCTGGAGTTCGAATGTTCGGTACCAGGGTTTCCTCAAGCCTACGGCTTTAACGCTGTACTAACACGTGACTCATTATCAGACCTTTTATTATATTTACATGCGGAAACAGTGGTTTATGATAATGGTTCTTCAATTTTACTATAAGCTGAAAGTAACAGGTTTTAAAATGTGTGTGTGTGTATTTTAGTTTGGAGAAAACTAAAAGTGTAAGAATGAGAGACACCATTTTATCCAGTCACTAAGAATATTTGTATCACCTGTTAATTTATTATATTTGTATGGTATGTGTTTTAATATATGAAGGCAACAATAAAGGAAGAGATGTAATCATTTTAAAGATGTGCAGCTAGTGTTATCATTATTACCGATGGTGTGCGTGTGCGCGTTTCCACATGTTTCCAGGCATCATAAACCTAATACAGTGTTCAAAATGTTTTTTTTTTTTTTTCTGATTACTTGTGCAGCTGCAAACAATAACAGCCAGTGTTCAGTCCACGCCGATGTCTCTCTGCGTTTTGTCCGCCACAGAAGTGTGCATATGCCTTGGTTGTTCAAATGAATCTTTGAAGGCTTGTGCAACCTGGTGTGTGTGTTTGTGTTTGGGGGTGCACGAGTGAGCCTGTCTTGTTTAAAATGAAACCCCACACATGCTATGCCAGAGGCATGTTTACGCTCCGCGCTCCACTTTTCATGCATGTGCCGAGGTAAGCGGCGGTACCACATGTAAGCGCTCGGAATTAACAAGCAGATTAAGGTTCCTAAGCGTTTTGTGATGCTAATTGCTACATTGTGGATACGTTGTACGTCTGGGAAATGTAACTGTTTGCATCCGTGCCGAACGTTGCCTCTTGGACTAATTACAGATAATCAAATGAAGCTGCCTGACATGCAGTGTCCCTCAAGACTTCCTTTGGATCATGACTGTAAAGCTCTGCCGTATAAAGTTTAAGTAACAGCTTTAGTTGTAAAACAAATCCCATGGTTACAACCGTTGATTAATTTCCAGTAATCACTTAATCCTGGTCATAGCACTCCAGGGGATGTCCTGGAAATACGTCCTGGATTTTAGAGTGGAATGTAGTACTAGTAATACTAGAATGAGTTTAGGACGACCCATGTGAACATAAGGCGTACACGGTGTATGAGAACTCGGGCTCAAACCCCAAATCCAGGAACCCTGTATCACTCAAAAACTGGATCGTCACTCTACACCTAAAGCAGCGGTTCATCCCAGATATGCGTTTGCGTATTCCTACTCTGCCATCAGCTCCTGTAGTAGAGGGATTGACTTGGGATTGGAACGTCTCCTCTATAATTAGATGTGACGTTGTTGCAGTCTGCACTCAGAGCCGCTCACCAGACCGTAGGTGAATGAGGTCACAGGATTTGCTAATCAGGGCTAGACTGAGATTATGACCAAATTAGGTCCTCTGACACAGATGGGATCCGACCCTTCCTCATGTGTCTGCCCTAATCCAGAATTACCGCAAGAAGGCTTTGTTGATGGTTCTCAGTGTTTTCTGGTAATAGGGATATGAACAGGACTCTTTCGGTAAAGCATGCAAAGTTACTTACTTTTGTAAGTTGCTCTGGATAAATACATAATAAGAGGATAAATGCATAAATGTTAAATATTCAGGGTGATCCTCATGAACAATTATTCTAGTTTTCCTCTCTTGAGGTAAGATATTACAAAAGAAGCTGCCACTCTTACTACAGTAAAAAAAAAAAATCTGTATATAGTGGCACTTGTTTGATGGGATATAAAAGGTAGCAAGTGAAGTTGTTCTGTTGGGCAAGTGTAAGGATCTGAATGATTTTAACAAGGGATAAATTGTGATGACTCCATAAAAGCAGATCTTGTGGGGTGTTTCTGGTATTTGGAGGTGAGTACCTACCAAAAGTCCTCAGAGAAAGGACAAATGGTGACTCGGTGACAGTCATGAGCATCAAAGGCCATGGATGGAGTGCAAAGACCAGCCGATTCCATGGAGACCCCACCACTTCTTGGTGGTGTCCATCATGCCCTCTAAAGGGGCTTTCAGTCTTTTTAAATACAGGATTTGTACCTTAAATGATCTATGTATACACCAGAGAGGTTTCCTTTCAGAAAAAGTTCCAAGTGGCACTCTGTGGAAAATCCATTAAAATTAGTTTAAAAAAGAAAGAATTACTTGGCACTGTGAAGAGTTTCTTTGGTACAATCTCTTGAAGGGTCTGTACAGAACTCTCTAATGCATTTATTCCTTCATTTCTGAAAAGAGCCACGCACAGCCCTCCTTTGGAAAGATAAAATTTTGGCCTCTCAACAAAGTTCTGAACTCATTTGTTGGGGGGTTTAATGGTTCTTTATAAAGTCTCCAATCAGATGTTTTTACCATTTCACTGGGAGCCAAAAGACCATCAACAACTTTCCAAATAGAATCCATTTGAGGAGACAAAATTATTAGTTATCTAAAAACCCTAATAATGCCACGATGGTGTAGTGGTTAGCACTGTTGCCTTGCACCTCCAGGGTCTGGGTTTGATTCCCTGCCAGGCTCGATTCCTGTCTCTGCGTGCATGTTCTCGGAGTTTACATGTTCTCCCTGTGCTTGGTGGGTTTCCTCTAGGTACTCTGATTTCATCCCACATTCCAAAGACGTGTAGGTTAGGTTAATTGACGTTCCCAAATTGCCCGTAATGTGTGTGTGCTCGGTGATGAATTGGCACCCTGTCCAGGGTGTACCCTGCCTTGTGCCCTAAATCTCCTGGGATAGGCTCCAGGCCCCCCGCGACCCTGAATACAGGATAATGTGGTATAGTTGATGAGTCAGAGTGAGTAAAAACCCTAATGACACTTTGAAGGTTCTTCAGTTTGTTTCTTTAGCGGGAACTCCTATACGCTCTAAGTTCATCTAAGAACTACTGAGGAACCCAGTTTTATTTTCAGTGATCTAACCCATGGGAGGACTCTTAAAATTCTTCAATGGATGAATTTCGTCCAGGGTGTAAATAGAGGCTAGAATCAGGAACCATAGGAGAACAGTCAAGGAACACAGTCTTAGTGTAGGATGTTGTAGCACCCTGTTCTCTCTCTCTTTTGGTAGGATCTCTTAGATTCTATTAAAATTCCTCCATTAGTTACGTAGAAACATTAAAATGTAAAGAATCACAAAAGAACAAAGTCTTAATGTATGTTGGCTCTAGCACCAAGATGCAAATTATTCCTTTCTAATAATTTTCTAACAAAAGTTTTATTGATTTATTTATTTATTGATTTTTATTTTTTTTAGAAAACTGCAACTGTTAACCCCCCAAAAAACACAGAGGAACCCAAATGTTACTGCTGATTCTATGTAAAACATCTTTGTTGTTGAACAGTGGGCTGTTCGGGAGCATTTGTGGTTTATGCATCTGCTTTTCTCAAAGGACTTAACAAATAGGATTAACACTAAAAAACCTGTGTAAAGACCTGAGTGCTGATCAGAGGGACCTGGAGCCATGCAGTTTCAGTAAAAGGCTAATGCAAGTTAGATGCTTTTTTAAACCAATGCATGTCGATATGCAGATGATCAGGAGTTTAAGCTTGTAGTGAATTATTATTTGTTAACAAAACGTTTTTGTGAAAGAGGGAGCAACAATGGCAGAGTGGAATTGTGTTCGTTGGTTACTGTTGAGCCTACTTTTGACCGGACACGTCTACATGGACACAGGTGTGTATTTCATTGTTGTAAACCATGCGTGTGATTTACTTTGTATTTAATAAAAGGAAAAAAACAATGTTAAAGTTTATATGTATTTCTTTCAACTAAACAACTTAATTTGATGTTTAAATTAGATAATGAAAAATGATTATATTTTAATAAATCTTAATATTTCCATTTGGCCTTAGTACATCATTATTATATATATATATATATATATATAATATATAATATAATATAGACCTAATATATATATAAATGCCATTACTGTGACCAAACTCATTGTTTTTAAGATATATTGCTGCTAACTGCGACTGTGCAATGTAATGGATCTTTACTTGTGGTCAATTAACATTTTCTTGCATAGATGGATCAATTTTTGATTTAGAATTGATGAACACTTGTATTTAGGTAAACATACATACACACATTAAACTCCCAAATAGTGAACTATGTAAAACTGCCTAATAGTGTAATATGAACTGCTTAAAAACTATAAAACAGCTTTTCCAGAAATTAGAAACTGCTTGGATCTTTTCAAATACTCACTGTTAGCAAGAGTATCGCTGTTTGTTGTTCTTCTGAGTTTATGGGCGGTTGGGGCAATACTGCAACCTACTGGACCGGAGTGTGGAGTAAAAGATTGAATGTTTAAACAATTAACAACACAAGTTCCACAGCATTGTCATGTTTATTAGTTAGTTAGTACTTTTAATTACTTCAAAACCTGTAATAAACTGCTTGTGAGAAATCAGATTCAAACTGAATCAAAAATGATAATTTGCAAAAATCTAATCGACAGTCTGTATGTGATTCACAGATCTACTGCGAATATATTATTATTTTATTTATTTAAATCATGTTTTTTAGGTAAAGCAGTGATTAGACTCAATGCAATAAAAATTAACTCTGCAGCAAAAAAAAAAAAAAAAAGGCGGCAACTCACTGAAATACAAATAATAGTAATATTAATATACTTATGATGTGAAAGATACATTTGTTTTTTTTTTTATTAAGTCTAGACAAACCTTTCAATGTGAATTTAAAACCTTGGATTTGTAAACCAATAAAAAAAAGTGGGCGGGGCTAGGTGCGGCTATGGTCTTTGTTTGGTAACATATAATTTTTTTTTTATTATTATTATTTTTTTTACATCTGCTAAGGGGTTTGTGGTAGAGCTCAGCTTTTATTTATTTTATTATATATATATATATATATATATATATATATATATATATATATATATATTTTTTTTTTTTTTTTTTTGCAATGTTAGCACTTTTGGAACAGTAAGCAATGTTTATTCCTAATAAAGCTTGTTAAAACAACGAACACCTCATTTTGACATAATTAACACCATTGTGAAGTCCACAGCTTCAAGTTAACAATACATTGTTTTGGACTTGCACTATTTTTTTCTAATCATTCATCATTATTTTATTAAATAAGGCATGGTTTTTATTTATTTATTTATTTATTTATTTATTTTTACACTCTTCTTTAGATGTTTCTGTCAGTGATGCCTCTGAGCTGGAAGTCTGGCACTTGGACAACGCTGGAAATTCCAGCACTCCAGGTGGTAACATGGCAGACAGCTTGGTATCGCCTTCCAGATCTGGAGAGCTTACAGGTGCTCTGTCTCGAATGAAACGAGGCGTCCTGTTTCCCAGCGGAGTCAAGCTGTGCTCTCAGGAGACAGTAAAGCAAGCGCTGCAGAACCACCTGGACTACTTCCACCTGAGAGGTGCGATATGAAGCTTTCTTAATAAATCTGAAACTGAGCTATCTTTGAATCTGAAAGTACACATCTGTCATTAAGACATTGTTTCAATGGTGCAGAATTTATATTTAGTGCTGTTGACCTTCACTTTGGGATCTGCCCTGATTGCAAACCTGAGGTTTATATTAATGCATGTTTTTTTTTTTTTTTTTTAAAAATTGAAATTAACCTCAAGAGTTCTGGTGAGGGACCGACTCCTTACAGCTGCTATAACGTGACAGGAACTAGCTTATTTTCTTGACGTTCCACAACCATGAATTGCTAATAATTACAATTATTTATTAATTTAAGAACGACATAATTTGTATCGGTGTGAAGTTCTGGAAAAGATGGATAGAATCATAATCTGTGATGGCTTCTTGGTAATATTTCCTCGTTTATTTTTCTCTTTCACTGCCACTACCTCCATGACATCGCATCCAATAATCAGTCCTTTGAGCCTGCCAGGAAAATGTGTGTGTTCTCTGTAGCAGAAACCAGTTCAGTGGGTAAAGCGTTTGGAGACGTTATTCAGGATGACGAGGCCTGTTTATTTTCCTCCGAAGGAGAACATCGGGAAAAAACCATGCAGGTGCCGCGCTTGCGTACGCGTTTAATTTTGATTTCGAAATAATGAGCCGTTTTCACAACCGGTTAGCGAAAGGTCGCTGAGCTGCTGGTGTGTGTGTGGGAGACGGCAGATCAACAGAAATCTTTCCATTATGCCGGGATTTGCTTTCATCGTTAGTCTTATTCCTCCCTGAAAAAGCGATTTATCATTATGTGTTGGTGTGTCTGCTTGAATAATGACTCAGTTTTGTCCATCACAGGATGTGCTTGTGTAAAAAAAAAAAAAAAAAAAGGGGGGGGAAGAAAAATTGTGCTGGGAATTATGATGTGTCAACGGATGTGGTTAAATGTACCAGCTTTTGAAGTCATTGAGAGAAAATCACGCATAAACCCTGCAAACTCTGTGTGAAATTTCCCACCCAGCTTTCAGTTTCTGATTGTGTGTTATTCAGTGTGTCAGGAGACGGTCTGGGAGGCATTTAAGATCTTCTGGGACAGGCTTCCTAAAAGAGATGAGTACCAGCTGTGGATTGACAGATGCCAGAATGGCAGTATTAGCGTCTTCGATATTGGCCGGAGTTTCAGTCAGTCACCAGAGCATCTCGCCATCATCACCAGTGTAAGCACTTCCCACATCTTCAACATGTTTGTTTTTTTGGAAATACACCCCAATTAGCCAACAAATACATCTCAAATAAACTTGTTAATTGTTTCCAAACCTGACTGTTCTTCTCATTTCAGAGGGTACAAATGGCTTCAGCAATGGGGTGAGTTATCAGATGCAGTTTTTTATTTTTTTAATTTTTTTATCTCCAGTTGGAAACAGTTGGAAATTTCTGGGTCACCATCAGAACCCTGCAGAACAGATTTGTTAAAAAGTCAGTGTCTAAAAACATTACTCGGGTTCCTACTTTAAATGGGGACGAGACATCCTAGAAGAGACGACTGCCATCAAAAAATCTTCAGCATAGAATTATTACAGCAATCGTAATGCAACAGGGAGAACCAAGTCATCAAGCAAAAAGAAGAAGAAGAAAAAAAAAGTAATAATAATACAACAAAACAAAAGGAATTACAGAATTTTTCTTTTAATTTGTCATAGTGAAGTCAACATTAGTCTAAGCAGGCTTTCCAAATTTCTTGAACTTTGCTTGTCAAATTGAAATACTTGAGGGAATTTGCTTGCTCGGTTCTGTGCCGTCACATAGCTATGCGTAGCTACACAATGGTACAATATACTTACGATTACAATGTACAAACCCTGCCAACCTCAGGTCAAACTGCCACAAAGCGTCTACAGACACTATTACCTGTGAAGTTCCCACCATCTCACAGCCTGCTAGTCAAGAACTGCTCTGAGTTCTCACCTACTAACATCCACCTGGTTCTCTGTGTTTTGGATCCCTGAGATGAACAGAACACAGAAGCTCTGAACCTGCTGCACTCTTCTGTATGTTAGATCATAATGTTTAGTAGTTTTGCAAAGGGGTCAAATTTAGCCATAGATTTAACATTAGTGCATTATTTAGTAGTACTGAGTGTTCAGGGGCTGCATTTAGCCATTTTAGATTCTCTATGGTCCAGAGATGGCAGTGTTCAGGAATTTGATGTAGCTCCCTAGAAGACCTCCAGTATTGTATTTTCTATTTTCTCAACTTTCTTGCTTAAGGATTCTGTTTTATCGATTTATCTCTTCACTCACAGCCAACAGACTACAGCTGATCCTACAAATGTGGATAGCACCTCCACTCATGAAGGTTTGTACACTTATATACTGTACAGTACAGACCAAAAGTTTGGACACACCTTTGAATTTTTGAGTTAGAATTGGAATTATGGCAAGAAAAAAGCAGCTAAGTGAAGAAAAACGAGTGGCGTCATTACTTTAAGAAATGAAGGTCAGTCAGTCAGAAAAATTGAGGAAACTTTGAAAGTGTCCCCCAAGTGCAGGCACAAAAAGCATCAAGCGCTACAAAGAAACTGGCTGACATGCGGACCGGCCCAGGAAAGGAAGACCGAGAGTCGCCTCTGCTGCGGAGGATAAGTTCATCCGAGTCACCAGCCTCAGAAATCGCAGGTTAACAGCAGCTCAGATCAGAGAGCAGGTCAATGGCACACAGAGTTCTAGCAGCAGACACGTCTCTAGAACAACTGTTAAGAGGAGACTGTGTGAATCAGGCCTTCATGGTAGAAGATCTGCTAGGAAACCACTGCTAAGGACAGGCAACAAGCAGAAGAGACGCGTTTGGGCTAAAGAACACAAGAAAGAACACAAGAGAGAAAACTCGCTGAATGAGAAGGGGGTGTCCAAACTTCTGGTCTGTTCTGTACATTACTAATACATTTGATCTAAATAATCAGAAATACTTTATTGTGAATTGCACACATTTGCAATGTACCACTTTATGTTAGCCTTAAAGGGATTTTTTTTTCTTCATCCTTTTGATCAGGTTCACTAAAGGAGTTCCAGGCACAGAACAGTGCAGCAGCTCAGTACATGCCCTGCACTCAGAATAGCACCTAATCCCTCTTATTTACTCGGAGGAATCTGACAGGAAGGCACTAGCAGTGTTAGAATACTGAGGCACTGAATAAACATTACATATGATTTAAATGGCAAAACTATAAACACTAAAAGAAGTCATGATCCAATTGCCATGCGTCTAATAGAATTTAAGGCCTTAACATTGAGCGGTGCTTGTCACATTCAATTCAATGGGTTTCATTGAAAGTATAAACCATCGTTTTTTTGTAGTCATTCAAAGATTATTCATTATAATCCCTTTTTTGTTCTTTACAGTTCCCAGTGTGTCTTCTCTACTAATAGAATTAACAGATACGACAGTGAGGACTACACGTACTCCACCTGAAGCTAGAATAACCTCAGAAGAACCTTTGATGACTCTGACCGAAGTGATAATAACAACAAAACACTCCACAGATGCTTTGATGAAAGTGATAGCATCCACACAAGAGTCTACAGATACTTCAAATGTAGCTATGGTTACCACAGCAGAGTCTTTGAATACTACAAAAGAAGCAATATTAACCACACAGCAGTCTATGAATACTGCAACCGAAGCAATAGCAACTGCAGCACCTTCTCCAACAGAAACAGTAGTAATCAAAGAACCACTGGCTATGGACGCCAAAACAACAAAAGAGCAATTACCCACAGAACAGTCTATGGATATTCCAATGGAAGCAACGGAACAGTCTACGGTTTCTCCAGAAGGAGTCATAGCAACCACACACCAACCTAGGTTTACAATAACCAAAGAAGAGTCTATGAAAACTCCAACAGTAGACATAGGAACCTCAGATCGGTCTATGACTCCTGCACCTGGAAAAATAACAACTGCGCAACAATCTACGGTTACACCAACAGAAGCAATTGCAAGATCAGAAAAGTTTATTGAGATACCAACGCAAACGATAACAGATACAGAGAACGTTACAGATATTGCAAAAGAAGTAATAGCAACTGTCAAACAGTCCAAGGTTACACCAAACAAAACTCCAGTCTCAGCAGCACAATGTTGTACAGACACAGAGCTGGAGGTCACTGTAGAGGTCAGTGCTAAACCTTCTTCTCTGACAGAAGCCACCAGTCAGGCAACTGAGCAGATAAGCCCAGAGACAGATTATGATGCCCCTGAAGTACCACTGAGTACTACTGCAACTGTCTTAGAGAATGGCATTACTGTAGAAGGTTCTGTTGATTTTGGTTTAGGGAGGACCCTGATGCACACAGAAAAAAGTGATGATCGCGGTGGTGGACCAGCATTACAGTCTTCAACCAGCCCTACTCAAGACACCACCTATGAACATAGTAAACATGAGCAACCAGAAATGGAGGAATCAGAAAGCAACCTACCAGAATACTCTCTAGATACATCTCTAAGTAAACCAACACTTTCTGGTCATGAAGGTGCTTCAGGTGAAGTTACATCTGGGTATGGTATAGTGGAAGAGGTATCTGGGACTGCTAACATTGCCAGTGATAAGGATTTATCACAGAGGATGGAAGATGAACCACTTGGAACCACTGAACAGGTTAGTACTGATGTTGAAGATATCAGATCAGAGATGGACAGTGAGGTCACCGAAATATTTTTTTCTAAAGAAAAGGAAACCCTTGCAGGGGCAGGTTTGCATGAAGCCCCTACAGATGAACTGTCCTTAGAGGCGAATAAATTTGTAGCTGAAGTTCCATTTGAAGTTACAGTACAGGATATCCCTGAAGAGTTACCTAAAGAGGCTGCAAATGATAAACTGGACGTTTCAGGTGATGAGATGCTTGTGGATATAACAGAAAATGCAACTGAAGCACAATCAGTAATGGCTGTAGATACGATAGCTTATAAGTTGCCACCAAACTCCATAGCTTCTGATGGTGACAAAACTGAATCAGCCAGTGAAGTAAAGACACCCAAGGTTACAGCTGTCACTGAAGATTACCCCTCTGGAACACATACCATGGGAACTGACATAAAAGAAGAAACTCCTAAAGAGAATTTGCTTGAATCTTCAGTTAGATGGAAACTGCCTGAGGTTCTTGCGGCCACTGTGTCAACTGTACCTGTAACTGTAATGCCAAGTGACACAGAGGTGCTTGAGGACATAGCATTGGATGTACGTGAAACTGCATCACCTGCTGAGGCTCCTGAAATTACAACTTCAGATTACAAAATTGCAAAAACTGAAAAAGAAGAATTAGAAGAAGAAGAAGAAGACACACCTGCACCATTAGTTGAAGTTGAGAAATCGACAGTTGGCCAAAAAGAACTGACAACCAACATGCAGCAAAACAGTATCTCATCCACGGTACAAGCGTCCAGACAGATCTCCAATAACAACATAGATGAAGGGAACATGGTGCGTAGTCGCTGTCTCACAGATTGTTTCTAGAATGCATTCCAGAAATCGTAACCTGTTTCCTCTGTTTGTCCAGATTGGCAATGAAGTAGACAATATTTTGGCACTCTCTGAGCGACCAGTAGTGGAGCGAGTGGTGGAGCTGAGCATTAAGCTCAGAGGAGAGACGTACGATGATGCTCTGAGAGATCAATCAAGCTTGCTCTACCAGGATATATCTGGACAGTTCATCAAAAAGGTACGTCACAGGCTTCCTGAAAAAGCTAAGTACATTAGCATATGGAAATGTTACATTTAAGTCAACAGGCCTGTACTATATCAATATGATTTCTCTGCAATTTAAATAGAATTTTCAGATACGAGGTCTTTACACTGTTGCACTCTGGCTCTGTTTTCTTGTTTTGAAGGCCATAGGCTTGAAACATGTCCAAAAAACAGCATCATGATATTTTGGAGATCCTAAGCCAAACATCTGACCACAAACACATTCTCTGTTGCATTCTCAATTTTCTCCATTTCTCAAAATGCAGTTTTCTTTTGTTCCCTGCTGTATTATTAGACCATTGGTTGAATTTGATTCGAGGGCTTCTTTGCTGAATTGTCCACCAATGTAAAGTATATAATGTGTGTACATCATGCTATAAACAGAATTGCCCTTATAGGAAATTTGCAGCATAATTTACATCCCTGGGTTGGTGCCTTTGGGAATTTGTGAGGTCCTGCTCGAGAAGAATGAGTTCGTTCCCAGATGCATTCTCATTTATTGGGATTTCATAAATTATCATAAATTAAGTCCGGTCTTCTGGAAAATCCCTGATATCCCATTTCACATCACCCCTCTTTTTCTTTCATTTTTTTCTTTCTTTTTTTAAGGTTGAAGATGCCTATAAAAATCTTCCGGGCTTCAAGAGGGTGTTTATTCATGAATTCAGGTAAGACTCGACTAGCATAAACCAATTACTCTGTCTACATGTTTCCAAAATCGCCTGGAAGAAACATATCATTAGAGATGATGTTCAAGAACTTTGCTCCTTTGTTTCTTTTCCTCTTGATAATAAAAACAGGCCACAAAAAGACATCCAAGGGTAAGTAGTTCCTATTTTCCATTCAAACTCGTACTCTGACCTAAAAGCTATATATCTATATTTTTCATATGGGCATTTATGACTCACGGTTCACATGTGATGAACACAAAACAGATTTTCGGATGCTAATCGTGAGACTGCTGAGTCATCGTTTCATAATACCTGCACAAAATTACCCAAAAGACTGATAAATCTATAACCTGGCAGCAAAATGTTTCCCTCTGCTGCCATATCGCACAAGCAGCTGCAGGAATCAGGAATGTTTGACTCCTCCCAAACGGCTAATGGGAATTTCATGTGCGTGTGCCGCTGCAGGATATTGGAACCTGTGGCATTTTACTTTTACCTCCTATATCGTTTTATGGTCCACATCTCTGATCTCAAGCCTTAGGGATTGCGTTTAACAGGCTAGCTTTTATTTTTGTAGCAAAGCCCAACCTGTTTTGAAAGTTTGAAATGAGTGAAAATTGTTCACCAATGGATTGAGGTTCTTACTTTCTCTTATTAGGTTTCCATATTTTTTTTTTTTCACCAACACAGCATTTACAAGCAGATTAGTAGAATTTATCACCAATTGTTTTTAAAAATTTTGTAAAAAAAAAAAAAATGCTTGTTGTGAGCTACCTGAGATCATTAAAACACCTAAATTATACACATTAGCACAGGAGGGTGTTGATGTGTTTTAGTCTTCTGGCTTTGTGTCTAAACATTAAAGACTCAAAGGTGATTATGGATTTCAAGGGAAAGAGAATGAATTTAGTCATTAACCCTCCAGGGCTCCTCGTGATTTCTTGCACAAATAATAATAATAATAAAAGTATGATTTAAAAAAGAACTTGATTATCTGTAAAAAAAAAAAAAAGGAATAAATTAATAAATAAGTATATAAATATATATTTGGATTAAGTGAAATGCCAGAGGCTGGACTTTTATTTTGGTAATAAACACCTACTGTCTTAGTATGTGTGAAGACGTTTAAACTCAACTGACGTTGTACTTTGGATATTGGGAACATTCAGTCAAAACCATTTTTAGAACATTTTAAAACATTTTGACAGATTCTTGGAAATATCTTTTCGTAGTAAAAATGCGAGTAAAAAATCTTTTGCTCGCTTAAAAATTGTTGGCTATACCTATAAGACTTTTGCTTTCTGTTGTGCAGAGGCCTCGCGGTGGTGGTTCATTATGCCATTGTCCTCGAAGGAGACGTAGCAGGAATTATCGACGAGACCATGACCAATATCACCCTACAGTCCAACCAGGTGGAGAAAGTCCACAGCAGTCAGGAGGAACTGCCCACCGTTGTCCACACTGTCACTGACTTACGCAATTACATCAATCAGGCTTTGAGCAAAAAGAGCCACGGGAACAATGGAAACACCAGTTTGGAAGTTGACCCTGACTCCCTGCAGCTGCAGAACGGTATGAAGAACGCAGCTAGGGGCTCCCCTACACATGTCTATGGCTGTGAGCCAAAGAATTATGGGTGGGCTGATAACTAAGAGCTTTATGCTCATTATGCACATGAGCAGCCATAGACATATTATTATACATTATACATTATACATATTTCACATTTTAAAAAGTTTCCACAAATACCTCTTATTGTGAATACAAATTGCAATCTGAGTATTTGGACCATAGTACAGATACAGATACAGATACAGATCATGGCACCATGTTATGACCCTGCAGTACAGATGTTGATCCTGTCAGAATTGTTGAACTATATAGTTTAACGAGTTGAAATTCAAAGATCCTTTCCACCCTTGTTGCATCTGCAGGGTTTCTCATCATCAGCTGTAGAATCCCACAGACTTCCCCATGGCTTCAAAATGGTGCCATGAACTTCTTTCCAAGTACATAATAACAATAAGCTTTTTTTGCTTTCTGTTTTTACTTTCTCAGTGGAGAAGCTGCTGCCTGCCAGACCGACCAGCAGACCGCTTGTCTCCAATAACATGATGGTGAGTTCGAGGTCATCGTTAGGACCACCTACAGGAGATATTAGAAAACCCTGCCTCTCTCTTTCTCTCCCAGGCCATGTCCTGATGTTTAAACAATTCCCGAGGACACGTTTTTTTTCCCATGTCTAGCGCTCATTTCAATACATTTATTTTCCAAATTTTACCGATTTGTTTGTGTGTGTTTTTGCTCTTACTGTGAAAGTGAGTACAGTTTAAAAGGAATGACACATTTATGAACCAAAGATCTCAGATTTGATTCACTCTGTTTTTCACAGTACATGTGCCACTCAGTCATAACATTATGAGTACTGACAGATAAACTGATCAGCAGTGATCACCAACTACTGTATACACCAGTAAGCCGTTGACAAGAGAATGGGCACCCGAGTCTCACCCATGCCTAAAGGGACCAAAGGCCAGCCGGTCCCATCCCCGAACCCACAGAAAAGCCAATGCAGCACAAATCACAGAAAAAGTCGATGCTGGCCACGATAGAAAGGCCTCAGAAGACCCAGTGCACCACAACCCACTGCACATGGGACCCAGCAGGCAAAGAACCCAAGGCTTCCACCCTGCCTCCAAGCTCCCTAGATCCTAATCTGATCGAGAGGCCCTACCCTACAACCCACAGCACCCAAAGGATCCGCTGCCAATCTCCTAGTGCCAGACACCCTGATGGCACAAGGGGAACTCATGGTTTTATGGCTGATTGATGTACTTAATGGATTTACCAGTCTCGGGCCTCTCTTAAGTACATGCTTGCCTATATGGACACGTGGTCATGTGGTGAGAAAAGGTTTTTGTTAGCATTGCTAATTATCTGCTGCGATACAGTATGAAGAACTTTCAAATTAGGGATCATGGAATGCTGGCTCACAGGCAGGAAATTTTTTATTTTTTTGCTTTTATTGGCTGCTGCGTGTCACCCGTAGCCCACATGCTGCATTGACACTCGAGTTATTGCTTCGTTGTTCTTGCAGCTCATAAATAAAAGTCAAACATTCTGCGGTTGCCAGAAGAACCACAGATGGGTGACAAATTGCAGAGGGAGAAAAAAAGTGATGTCTCTGTTGTGCACTCAGGGACATTTACTTATTTATTTATTCCAGCAGATTGACTTGTCTGCTTCTGCAAGTTAATCAGGCTTATCACCTTATGATCACCTTATGATCACCTACTTCCCACTGCAATAGTTGACTCTAAATCACAAGCTTTGGCCTTCACTCAACTCACTTTAGGACCTATGGGAATTGTTCTGGGTTTCATTGCAGTGTCAGATAGACAGTGCTCCATCCCATCATCATCATCATCATCATCATCATCATTGTCCTTCAAAAGAATGGTGCTCAGACCACCAGTACAGTTCCACCAAGTTGCAGAAGGAATTTCAATGAGTACTGAGGCGCTTCTGGCAGTTCTTGGTGGCCCGACACCTTTCTAACACACATGACAGTATGTTGAGTAATGGAACAAGTAAAGCATTACAGTATGATTTAGGTTATGTCCTGTTTGGCGTCAGTGCTCAAGAAGCATTGCTGCTGATATTGTTAATGGTTTCGACTCAGGCTTCATGTTGGCTGCGGATTTGAAATCCTTTATGGTTAAATGTGTATTTTCCACAGTTACTCCATGAAAGATATCTTTCCACTGCAGTGCACTAAGGAGATTAGGGAAAATTTCTTCCACTTAAACCAGAGCGCTGTTTTTCCTCAGGGTTTGTGACCTTACAGTATGTATATGTGCGCTGTAATATATTCAGAACCTTCAGTAAAAGATTCAACACATTTAATCCTGATTGTACTGTATGTTGGCAAGCGCCGGAGTCATTCAAAAGAAACATAAGAAATGTTTTAATGCTTTACTTTTTTCTGTGATTTTCTTTTCATAAACTCATGTCCAAATGAATAACTTGACATCAACTTTACATAAAGCACCAACATTTCTGATCTAAAATTGTTGCCTTCTCATTTTAGGATAATGTGCTTGCTGCGGAAATGCCACCTGATATTCCTGGACTGGGATTCACCAGTAACCAGAAGGACATGGACACTCAGACTGACGGCGCTAGTGAAAACGACATCATTGTTGTTAAGGACAGTCTAACTACACCATTTATAGAGATCCCACATGAGACAGTGGCTGTTGACGTGATCTCCCAATCTGTGGAGAGCAGCAGAGATTCGACACTCATCACAGAGAGTAAGCATTTATTCCGTATTATATTGCTGGAATTGTCCTTATTTTTTTATTAAGACATGGAAAACTTAAATAGCACTTAATCCAGTTAATTATGCACCATTCACATCAAGGTCATGAAATTATTAGGTGTTTAAGAGCTAAACTTTTTAATACATCATTTAATTTTGCTATTGTAACTGACATAAAAAATATATATATATAAAAAAAATTGTGTCATTTTTGGAGTCAGTGGTGGCCCAAGATCCCAGTTCTGGTTTGTCACTGTTACTACATTTTATTTCCCTCTATTTTAGATCATATTACCCCTGAAGAAAAGGGCTTCCTAGAAACCACAACCCCTACTAACCCTGTTCCTCTTTCTGTGGATGAAGATGCCATTGCTACCAGGTTTGAGGCTAAGAATACTGAAACAGAAAACTCTCCTGTGAAATCACTAGGAGTACAAGCATCAGACGAAGATGACCAAACAGACACGGGATCTGGATCTGGCTTCTCCAGTAATGATCAAACCTCTGACAAGTGGCCATGGATTACTGAACGAACTTTAGTGAGCTTAGAGAAAGCTGCAGAAGAAGGTCAGGAAGACCATACAGTAGAAGAGCCACAATCAGAGATTCCTGTCCATCAAACAATGCCTAAAGTGCCATCAATAGACAATGATCTTATAACTCAAAGCATTAACACTCGCCATCACGAACAGTCCACAAAGTCTACTTTTACAACCCAGATGGTGGAGCTTTCAGTGCAGACCAAAGAGGCTGCTGAGATTTCTGATGATTACCCAGGTGAATGGCAAGGAAAGCTTTCTACCAAGAGTCCTGCCACAAAAGGATCAACTGTCCAGGGCCCCTCTACCACGGCAGCTATTTTGGTAACAGAAGCATCTGCAGCTGTTAAATCAGAGCAGACTACAACAGAAACACTACAACAGGAACTTACAAAATCTCCCAAAGCTCCTGGTTATAATGAGCAGCTTGCACATGAAACTGTGACACAGTTGCCAGAGATCAATGAGTTTCAGACATCAAATGCTAAAGTGGAAGTTATCGAAGACAACACGTTTAAAGTCAGTCAAGCTCCAGTAACAGAATTCTCAGATGAAGAACTCACAAAAGATGAAGTCATTGTTATCCCCACACAACCTGCAGCATTGGGCACTGAAGCGCCAGGTGTAAATGTGTCAACCTTGAGCTCAGTCGAGACTTCTTCCATCACAATATTTGATTCCACCCTGGTAAAGGACACATCTTTACTACACTCAACTGTAAAGTCTTTAACGAGTGACCTGGTAGCTCCAGAAGAGGCTACATCACATGCTCCAAGTCATTTAACCACTCAAAGCGATGCTATCAGAGCAAATGAAATAAGCACCAATGATGTCAAATTATCCATGCCATCTCGCCCTTTCCCAACTTTAATCACTCCCAAAGGCACTGATATCTCTGAAGAAGACTTTTCATCTACAACCCTACTCCCAATCTTTCAAACAACCTCCAATCCGACAGACACCGTAATGGATACCAATGGCTCAAGGGATGGTCATCTACCAAGGAAAGATCTCATATCACCCCCTAGCATTTCTGATCTCATTTTTGTCCATAAAAACAAAGAGAACCATAGCAGCATAGCACAGTCTCACATGCTAAACAACCCCAGCATAACCAACCTCAGTGTGTCCTTTGACTTTGTCCAGTATGATGATGAGAATGGCAGCAGATTTACTCATGAGAATGACATGGCTAAAGTTGCCATGCCAGTGAGTGCTGGTCGGGCTCTGATGGTATTTTTTAGCCTTCGAGTCACCAACATGAAGTTTTCACAGGATCTGTTCAACAAGAGCTCCTCGGAATACAAAACTCTGGAACAACAGTTTTTGGACTTGGTAAGATTTCACCAAGGTTCTGTTAAATGATCCCAAGCATGTATTTAGGTTCCATCCAGGTTATCATTGTGCAAAAGTCTTAGGCGCCATATTATCTGTAGTACAAATTTTGTTATATAAGTTTAATATGTCTACATTATTATGCACAAGACCGTTCCTTACAAAGATACACTACTGAACACCTTATGAATAAAACCTAACAGCTGTTTTATTTACAGTACTGTGCAAAAGTCTTGGGAACATCCAAACCAAATCCATATGCAATGATGCTTTTGAAAACATTTCTACATTAATAGAAGCGTCTATAAAACATAAACAATAAATTTGGTATGGAAACTCTTTGCTTGAACATAAGCGGTAGTGGTCGGTACAGATGTGTGCAGTATTCTAAGTAAAGCAGCTGTTAGGTTTTACTGCGCATGCTGGAGAATATGAGTTCTTTTGGTAACTTCATCACTCGCTCCTTTCTATTTTCATGCAAAACCCAGGACTCTACATTATTGATTTTTTTTTTTTCCCCATTGAAAAACTGTTCTGTCATATAATATCGACATATTTCTTTACAGGCATGCAAATATTCTTCTGTAATGTTATTTATTCATTAATTGTAGTGTATCTTTGTAGGTTATGGTCTTGTACATAACAATGCAGACATAATAAACTTATATAACAAAATTTGTACTACAGATAATATGATGCCTAAGACTTTTGCACAGTACTGTATATAATAAATACAATTCTTATGAAACAGGTGGCATGGTGGCTTAGCGGTTAGCACTGTGGCCTCTGACCTCCAGGGTTAGAGGTATCTTCTCCAGTCTCCATTCTGTGGAGTGGAGCTTGTTTGTTCTCACCATGCTTGGTTGTCATTTCCAAATGACCTGTATTGTACCCTGCCTTGTTCTCTGAGATAGGCTCCAGGCCTCCTGCAACCCTATACAGGATACATGATTTAGATAATGGGAGTCTTCACTTGATTGACCCTCTAGAGGGTAGTTTTTTCTTCTTCTTCTTTTAGCTAAATCAACTGAGAAACTTCAGAAAAACATCTCCAGAACTTTTACTACGTAATTTCCGTCATGTTTGTTTGTCCCTCCAGCTGGTCCCATACCTTCAGTCCAATCTTACCAACTTCCAGCGGCTGGAGATCCTAAACTTCAGGAACGGTAGCATCGTGGTGAACAGTAGAATGAAATTTGGAAAGCCTGTTCCTCATGAAGTGACATCTGCGGTCTACCTTATTTTAGAGAACTTCTGCAACACCGCTTACCAGAAGATGAACCTTGCTATAGACAAGTACTCTCTGGATGTTGAATCAGGTGAGTTGTCAAAACAGGAACCTTGTAAAGAGCAAAGCAAGCATTAGGAGAAGTAGTAAAGTGGTCCTCAAGATGAGACATTTTCGCATGTTAGACAGTTTAAGGTTGGTCCTGCTCAAGTGCTCTCGAGTCTCCGGGACTGCCTGGGAGGTGATTCCCACCGGCTAGAGATGATCAGCTCTTAGAGAAAACATCACATTTGTCCTAATTTGCACCCACGTGTGAATGTAACAGGAGTACTCTGGAAAAACTTGTGTGGTGTAATTGCTCAACATAAATCGTGGCAAGGCTGAGATGTTTTCACGCTCTGCTGCAGACGCTTTGTAATTGGTAGCAGATGCATTTGTTATTGACATTAAAATCCTAGCATAATGCGATGAGTAGATGTCGAATTCTGTATAGAAGGGAATGGACAGTATGGCTCAGACTCGGACTGACTGTTTGTGCATTCTTGCTGAGCTAGGACTATGTTATAATCTGTCTGAGCCCTCTGTGCTTAACACACACTTCACCTGAACAACCACACAGTGAGTCACTTCCCTTCAGTGGATTACCAACTCCTTTGACCGTACACTTGTTTTTAGCTCTCAAAGCTCTCACCAGGATGGACCTATGATTAAACCGATATACGTCCATCAGTATCAGTATGTCTTTTAATTACAATGGACTTCGATCCTATCAAGGGTTTATTCTTACCACATGCCCGGCGTTTCTGAATTAGCCTCTGGATAAAGAACTTACCGAACACGAACGTATGAAAGCCGTACAGTATATTTGATCCCTTGAGGACTAAGGTATCACTTTTGAAACATCTGCAAGATCTCAAAAATTCTCAATTCTGATTGGTCCGGAGGTATTAAAGGTTGTTCTGGTATCGCTTCTATATGCTGTCACTAATAGCTCATTTACAGGGACTTGTACAGCAGATATAATAAAAACCCCTGGGTTCGTTACATTAACGAAAGGAGTCTCCAGTGTCAGTCTTTTATGACGTCATCAAGAAATCAAAGTCAAAGTTTCACGTTGTGGTTTCTGTGTAGGTACTATATTAGTGAGAAACATGTTATCGTGAACATAAAGGATGTTTGTGATGTCAATGGAATGTTAGACTACAAGGTGCTGAGTGATGAGTCCTGTGTGTACAGGTGACCGAGCAGACCCGTGTAAGTTCCAGGCGTGTAACGAGTTCTCAAAGTGTACGGTGAACCGGTGGACGGGCGAGGCGGAGTGTGTGTGCGACGCTGGCTACTTCAGCATGGACGGCCTGCCGTGTCGGAGTCTCTGTGAAATACGGCAAGACTTTTGCCTCAATGATGGCAAATGTGACATCATACCTGGCGAAGGTGCCATATGCAGGTGAGAGGGCGATGGAGGGGCCTTGGAATGAGAGATGAGATGAGTTTAGGTGGAGGTTTGTACCAGATGAACATTTTTTTAAATTACCGACAGTGCAGGTTTGAATCATTAAACAGAATCAATCGTTTATGGAAAGTTTATCAAAATTATTTAGGATCATTATTATTAAGATTTACTAACACAAACTACTCTTGGTTAACTTTGTGTATCACTCAACCTGTCTCTCATGGAGCGGATTTCACATTTTTATCGATCATATTATATGTATTAAAATTGCGTCAGCCTTAGTTGTGACTCTCTGAAGTAATCGGCCACAAATGGGTCCTTTAAAAGAGGGGCCACCAAATTGAGACACACTCGTGGTCTCCTAATGCACGTTTTACCAGCCGTCTGTGTCTGTCGCAGTATTCAGTATATATTGTTATCATTCCAATTCAAACACGTCATCCTTGTGTTTTTGATAATAAACTACTCCTGAGGATAATAATAAAAAAATATTGATTAATTTCTGAGAAGTAAATAAATAATTATTAACTACAACACAATTCTTATAATATATTTACATTTATCAGGGCAAAAATGTAGTTTTTATTAATCATACTGTTCAGTTGAAGGTGTGCAATAATTACCTTATTTAACAATGTGTTTGTTTCACTTATTTTTTGAGTAATAATTATTTTATTCATGATTTAATCATTAAAATGCAAAAATGTAATGAAAAAATTTGGGTTTGACTGTTTTTTATTGTGTGAAGTATAAAGGCTGGGAAATGTGTGTGATTGTGTGTCCTGTTCATAACTGAGTGCATCTATTTTGTGAAGCTTTTCCTCCCTTACATGGATGTGGCAGTGTGTGTGATGTGCATGTGTGTGTGTGTGTGTGTGTGTGTGTGTGTGTAGGTGTCGTGTTGGGGAGAACTGGTGGTATCGTGGTGAACACTGTGAGGACTACGTCTCCGAGCCTCTCATGGTTGGCATCGCCATCAGCTCCATTGCTGGCTTCCTGCTCGTGGCCTCGGGGGTCATCTTCTTCCTGACGAGGGCGCTGCGGGAACAATATGACAAAGATGACTCGGGGGATCCGCTGCGGTAAATACTGCAACAGGACAAGCAGCGCCAGGAAGCCTCGCATCGTCATGCAACAACACAGTTTGTTTTTTTGTATTTGTGATATTTTAAAAATCATATTAAAAGTATAATACAAATTACACTTATCACCTGCAATGTGCCCCAAATATTTGATGCCATCAAATTAGTGTAAACATACTTGAAATAAGCATCAAGAAATGTTTAGCATTGACATTGTTTCCACAATCCATTAGGCCGATGCGACGCCTGAGCAATAAAAGAACGTTTTTATTAGAAAAGAACAACACAGTCCTGATTGTGTTTAAAATTAGCTGTGTTTTTTTTCTTTGTGTGTGTGTGTGTGTACAGTATGTGTGTGTGTGTGTGTGTGTTCAGTGTGTGTGTGTGTGTGTGTGTGTGTGTGTGTGTACAGTATGTGTGTGTGTGTGTGTGTGTGTGTACAGTATGTGTGTGTATGTGTGTGTGTCTGTTCAGTATGTGTGTGTGTGTGTGTGTGTGTGTGTGTGTGTGTGTACAGTATGTGTGTGTACAGTATGTGTGTGTGTGTGTGTGTGTGTGTGTACAGTATGTGTGTGTGTGTGTGTGTACAGTAT
>JAAGKR010008179.1:1588-11894 GCA_011419295.1 Clarias macrocephalus
GGGGGGGGTTGTGACTCCTCCCATGTGACCATGTGCTGGTGGACGATTCTGTGCCAGTTCCAGTGATCAAGCGTTCCACACACTCAATGTCCGCGGGAACGACTGCAGCGAGCTCCGGGCCACCGGCGGGAGGGTCGTTCACCGCCTTTAAAACGTTTGCACCGTTTAAGTGTTTTACTGCGGCTGAGATTCTCATCACCGTACTGTGCGTGAAAAGTCTTCTGTAAATGTCAACGGCTTTTACGCCATCACTCGGCAGAAACTTCATGACGAGTCACAGTTTGACTTGTATCTGTAATTCGGTTACGACGTCGCCTGCCCTACTTCTCTTCACTTCAAAAGAGTCAGCCCACGGTGCCGTCAGCATGCGTTCAAAAGCTGCGTGATTTTCCGCAACGTTGGTAATATTTCTGGGTGGCTGGAACAGATTATCTGCATTTACATTATTTATGGGGGGGAAATTCATATTACCATCTGAATTTTCACCTAAAGAAGCCGCCTCCGGAACAAATTCGATTCGTATGCCGAGGTTCCGCTGTACTCACCTGTATTTACAGCATTGTGTTTTTGTGTTTTTGTGCTATAATAATTTTACAACATTATAATAACAGCATGTCGTCACGTTAGTCCAACATCATTTCATGAAAATACAAAAAGAACTGGAGCACAATGTTGCCCCAACATACGCAACCCTGCATACTGCGGTCGGTCCATCGGGTAGCATTGGCTTCTTCTTCTACACTTCCTTCTGCGTTCTCCGATTCAGTGGTTGTCCTGACCGTCTCCTCTGATGTCTTCTCTTGTTTCTGCGTTGCAGTAATTTCATAAGACGTAACTGTTATCTGTTAACTTCAGCAAAGAGACTCAGCACAGTGGCATAGAAACCCAACCGCCAACTAGTGGTTTGTCAGTGTAATTGAAGAGACACACACACACACAGACACACACACACACACACACACAACACCGCACAGGTATGCTAACAACACCGTAGACCAGATGCGGCTTCAGCTCCGCATAGACTTCACGCGGAAGCATAAATCAGGATTTAAACTACTCATGCAGTAATACTTTAGTCATATATGAGACTCTTTATTCCTGCTTATTAGATTTGCTTCAGTGCTTACTTTTCATTTTTAAATTCTCTTATCAGGATTAAAAGCAAAGGTTTATCTCTAAATCACTAATTAAGAAAAATAAAATTAGGGAACTCAAAAACAAGCTTGCATCCCCGAACGGCTGGACGTGTTAGCGAACTGTATCAGTGGTTATCATTTCGGGGGGTTTATTCCCAAGAAAATATTGAAAGGTAGGTTAAAGGTTTTTTTTATATATATCCATGTAGACTTATCGCATTTTTCACTAGAGACCAAACACTCTTCCCCCTGCCAACTAGACAGCAGCAGGACTGTGATTATAATTATGATTTCCTTGGATGGTGATGCATCATGAGAAGCACATAATCTGTTCTTCTATCTCCAGCAGTCGCCTTCCCTCCAGTCTGTAGCCATAATTCACTAACCGTCTCTGGCCGTGCCTTAGGACTATTAACGTCTGGAACATTAGCGCATGTGCCCATAATTTTTGTAAATTGTGCAGGCTTGGGCATTTTTTAAACATTTCCCACAGAGGAATAGCAGCAGCAGTGGCAGCTCAGAGGGAGCCATGTTGGATTTGTTTTACTCTGCTTCCAGGAAGATGATTAGGCATCCATGCATTGACTCTGATCTCCAAACCGTGTCCCCCCTAACACACACACCCAACACACACACACACACACACACACACACACATACAGATTTCTGATTAGATTCTTGTAACGATGTACTAATGTGCAAAATGGACTGGAGCAGGAGTCATGCCATGCTTATGTGGTGTGTGAATTGTTATATGATTCTCTTCCAGGATGTCCTGCTAGTAACCTGCGTCACCGGCGATAAATACAGCAAATAAATACAATGTCGATGTAATGAACAACGGCGTATCCTGTAGCCTGTGCAGCTCGGCGTCTCGGAGGGGTTTGTAAATTTTGATAGTCCTCTCTCTACAATAGAATCATTTCCAGTAGTATGAACTTGTGTGTAACTGATTAGAGCTAACAGTAGTGCAATCCCTGTGCTCATGTTCCACAAGTTTTTCTTTGAGGAGCGTACAGCTCATCTCTCGAAGCACAGCCTTGGGAGAGGCATCCTTATCGGAGATACTCCCTTATTAGTGCCAGCTCAGGAGCGGTGCCAAGAAAGCAGTAAGAGGAAAGCAAGCTGCTGCCTCCTTCTCTCGGTGCCTTCGGTGACGAGCCAGATCTGTGTGTTGACTTCACAGAGAGGTGGTGTGTGCCTTTTTGACCCTAACAGGTTCTGGATCTGTGGGCAAATCTGGAGCAGGCTCGGGGGAAATTGGCTGGATTTGGAGCGTCCAGGATTGAGGAGATAGAAGCAGATAAAAACAGAAGAATAAAGGCTTTATTTGTCACAAGAAACCTACAGTAGGTTTAGAAGATCCTCAGTCATCCAGGTGAGGTTAGCTGGGAGTTGAGTCATGTCAACTGGACTCCTTTCTTGTTAGGCGGAAATGTTTCACCACTCATCCAAGTAGCTTCTTTGCCCTGAAATGTTTCTACCTAACAAGAAAGAACTACAGTTGACATGACTCAACTTCCAGATAAGTTTAGTCTAGTTTTTTGCCTTTCTTTTTACATCCCAATGTCCTCTGCTCTCACTGGTTTTCGGTGCATCATTCATTATAAGCCTTTTTAGCGTTAATCCAGGTGTTTCAAAGCACTCAGGGCCATATACGTATTACTTCCGGTCAGTGGTTCTCAACCCTGGTCCCGCAGGACCCCCTGGCCAGTACATTCTAGGGTATTTTTACATTAGGCACGTTTCGATCCATACCATGCTCAGGAACGATTTCTCCCACTCCCCACCACTTGCACCGCCCTCAGGCATATTTCAAGAAGAGAACAAGGAAGTTGAATTTAAATGCCTTATCTTATTATTGATATTTCAAGAAAAATATCACAAGAGCAAATCATTAGCATGCCTTCCTACTTCATCAGCTATGGATTTGTAGGTCAGAGGTGGAGACTGAAGATCTCTGAGGTTTTTGGAGATTTCAGAGGAGACCGACGGAACTGATGATGTCACTTCTAAACAGTGATCTGCTTCCGATCTCGCGTATGACTAGCTTCCATATCTGATTCGATCCATGCCCACGTACTCTGTTTCGTTCCACTTTTTGGGTACATGGAAGAATAGTGTTCTTACTGATCAAAATAAGCCAGGAGTCTGGGGTATTACTAGTTTAGGTGGTTTAAAGGAACACGACCATATTAGAAATACTGGTGTACATGGTTTGGATTAGTGAGTGCGCAGTATTTGAGAAGACAATGACCAGATTGTGGTGGTACTGGCTGGATAGGTGGCCAGGTTTGCAGCAAGGACTAGCAGATCTGTTGGCCAAGTTTGGGCAAGTTTGGAGCAGTGACTGGTCGGACTGGAGTCCTAGTGGTTGAGATTAGAGGAATGATTGGGCAGGTTTAGCGCAGGGACTGGGCAGTCTGTGGTGGTAGTGGCTGGGTTTGCATGGGTAGGTTGCCAGGTTTGCAGCAGGGGCTGGCAGATTGGAGTGGTAGTGGCTGAGTTTGGAGCAAGGAATGAGCAGATTGTGGTGGTAACAGCTGGGTTTGGAGAAGGGCAGGTTTAAAGTTGGCTGGGATTAGATCCCAGGCTGGCATTTTTGGTGCAGATTGGGCAGCGAGCAGATCGGGGTGGTAGTATATTATATAGGTTTGAAAGAGTTTGCTCGGACAGATTTAGGCCAGCCAGTGAACAGATTGGGGAAATTGTGGTTAGGTTTGGAGGGGTGGGTTGGCACAGGTGGACCAGGCAATTGGCAGACTGGGGTGGAACTAGCTGGGTTTGGCTCAGCTGTTGTTAGGAGTAGGTGTGGAGCTTGGCTTGAATCAGTCAAGTTCGTGGCTGAACTCTAGAAGGCTGTTTTTTTCTCAGTCAGTAAAGCAACTTGAACAAGATGGGGGCAGTACCTCTGGGGTTCAAACTCATGAAATGTTAACTTCCATTGACCCTTTCTCTCAGGCAGCAATCACTTCTTCTTTCTTTGTCTTCTTCGTCTACTTCTACTCATTAGTGCAGTTTCTATTTTCCTCCCCCTCTCACAAGTCCACCTCTCGGTCTCTCCATCTGTCTTTCCCTGTCCCTGTCTCTATCTCTCTTGCTCTGTTTCTCTTCTCTATATTCTCTCGCTACCTAATGTCTCTCTCTTTCTCCGCTCTCTCTGTCTCCCCTTCTGTCTCTCGCGCTCTCTCCTTCCCCCAGGCAAGGCCTCGGGCATCCAGTGCACACATCCGTCACTGCACCAAGCTAGCTGTCAGACAGAGAGAGAAAGATTGGTTAGCTGTTGTTTAGAGCTAATGTCGATCGAGCAGACAGGCCCTGGTGAAAAGCCCTCGTTAGTCAGCAGTAAAGTGAAGGGAGAATGGCATTCAGAGCAATGGAGGGTGAAGAGAGAGAGAGAGAGAGAAAGAAAGAGAGAAAGATGGACAGAGCTCAAAACATTTACAGCATCTGGTATGTCGCGAGCCACAAAAGTGATGAAGCCCGGGTTCATTTGATTGGATCTCCGCCTTCAAGCAGCATGTAGCAATCTTCAGAGATCATCTAAATTTCTCAAACAAAAATTGTTCTTCTTGATATATTGTGAGGGTCTTCTTCCTTCTTCCTCTGTCTGTTTCTTTCTCTTTTCCTGTCAGGTTTATCTTTGCAGTAACAAGTTATGTAAAAAAAAAAAAAAAAAAAAAAGGATCCTGAGGAGCTGAAAATATGTCTTGTTAGCTACTTACTTGTCTACCTCATGTGAGTTTGTTCTAAATGTGACATTTGTGTCATGTACATCAACTTTATATTATTTAATATTTAATTTCACCTCCCTGTCAATGCTCATCGATTGCACATCAGGTTTGTAAATTGCTTCACCACTCATTGCAGTAGATTATGGTTATAGAAACAGTTAATGTCATGGAGATATCATGTATTAGATATGAGTTCCTTCGTTCCTGCAAAGGGATTGACCAGGTTCTGACAATGTAACGCCACATCACGTGCACTACCTGTCATCGCTATTCGGTATTCCCTGACAGAAGAATCCCATTTCTCTCTCTCTCTCTCTCTCTCTCTGTCCAGGTGTTATGTAGATGACAAGGTGTCCAAAGTGGCCTGGCTTAACCGTTCCAACATCATCTTCGCCAGCGAGGACAAGTGGTCCCTGGACCCCCGTGTGGACCTGGTGACAAAGGGTCAGCTTGAGTACAGCCTGCGCATTCAGAAGGTGGATGTATACGATGAAGGGCCCTACACCTGCTCGATCCAGACCAAGCAGCAGTCCAAGACCTCCCAGGTTTACCTCATTGTACAAGGTGAGCTCAGATCACGGGCAAGGGATTTGGGATTGACAACCTGTCAGTTTGCTGACAGCTCGGAGGCACTTGGCATCACACTACTGTGGTCTAAGTACCTTAAAGCCAACCACCTCGGGCAAGGACTCACCTTATAGACATCAAGGACTCTGTCTTCCAACCTGTCAAACAGGCAGAGATTTAAATATGTCTGTGAGAAAGAAAGATGAGGATGAGTGGCAAAGTTTATGGACAGGGTCATGGCGTGATCTGATCACGGAGTAGTGCCGTTATTTTTTTTTCTTTTGTTTAGGCTTTTTTTTCTTTTGCACTATGCATTATATAAATGAGATCAGTGTCAATGTGTGATATGTGAAAATATGCAGATAGGCGTTATCACGGATGATGGAAGGATTAAATTGTTTGCACCGGGCATAATACAACAAATATTTATCATTTGTTTGGGGAATTTGCATTCTAGCTTTTGCTTATTTCATTATTCGATGTTATAATTATCCTAGTGCTAGAAGGCAACGCTGATTATAATCGACTCTGTCCTTAACCTCGACCTTTTACACAATCAAAATGTAGCATTTGTAGGAAAAGTAATCTTGAAGGCTACTTACAGATGCTAAGTGTTTTCAGATTTGGTCTCTCACCAAGGTGACACATATTCAGCACCCCTGCTAGAGCTCGGCAAATAAAGGTTAAAGTTAACCCCTGTTTAGACCGTAGGCTATATGAAAAAAGAAATCGTCAAACCCTCATAGGTTTTATGTAGAGGTTTTGAAGCTCAAATGTGGGAACTCTGGTCATCGCCACCTTGGCAGGACATGACTCCACCTAAAGCCTGGTTAATCTATAAATGGCCAAATTGGTGGAACGATCAGAGCCTGGCTGTTGGATGGAACCCACCTAACTAACTCAGTTACCACCCACAAGATAGTGAGCTTAGCTTTAGCTTAGCTAAAATGCTATGATAAGCTTTAGCTTAGCTATAATGCTATGGTCTTGAACACCATCATCCACACCCTGCACGTTGTGGTAAGTTAAACTGCAACAATTCCAGTTAGCTGGTTAGTTAAAGTGATGGATAGCGGTTTGGATAACCTGCAATGCAGCTGGCAATATAATAGGCCACATCCCTAATTATGCATAGTTGCATGGCTTAATGTAATTTTAACTGATGAGTTACAAAAAAAAATAAACATGTTTTTTTTTTTTTCTGGTGTAAAATTATGCACTTTAACACTATCTCTGTGGGGACTGACTCGCTTTTGGAGCCAGCCCCCAGTGGATGTTCGAGAAACTGCACATTTTGGCACTTGGACTGCTTTGGACTCACGTATTTACTTTTTTGCCTACAAAGGGAGTTGGAAGGTTGAGTAATGAAATTTTCATCCAAATCCATCACATCCATCATTTTTTGATGAGCAACAGCCCCAAGTAATATGTTTTCCCATTTGAAGTTTCATCTTTATAGTATGGAAGCACTCCAGGGGGTATAAATATACTCCAGGAATATGGATATTTGCTGTAGAGCATAGGGATGGGAATGATCATGGATCAGCCGATACAATATTACCACGCACCCCCCCAGACGCCCTACTACCACAACACCCCCCCCCCCCCCCCATTGCAAAGAACATCACCCCATTTATAAATGTAAAAATAATCTGCAGCTTTATTCTCCGTTTTGGGTCGTGTGCACTGAGCTAATAATTTGTCTGCTCCGCTATCTCACACATCTGCCCTTTAACAAACCCGCTAATAGGCTGTCTCTTTTACTGATGCCGATAGCGCTAAAGAGCAGAAAGGATCTATAAGAACAATTTGTGCGGCCGTTAAATCCATAGAGTCGGCGAGTCGCTTTCACCGTTCGTGCGTATTGTTTTTAAACGCTCTCAGCTTGATTTTGGAGTCGCATTCATTTCACGTTGATTAGACCCGGTTTTCAACATGCTTTGAGGCTGATTTATTTATTTATTTATTTATTTTTGTTGTTATCATTGTGAAAAAGGAAATAATAGTCATTTTTAGACACAAAAGAAACGGAGAAATGGTGGAATAATTACAAATTTATGAAAGCTTTCTTTTGGGCGTCGCATATTCTCCTCGCGTATGAAGAGTCTTTCAGAATGAGGTCTTAAAGTTTCATTCAAATATTTTATATATATATAAAGGTTTAGATATTTGTTCAAGTGTTCATCCTGATCCTTTTTTTTTTTTTTTTTTGCTTTGTTTTGTTTTTTTAATGCTGTTACTGTAGAAGTTTTCTTCGCAGGATTTTGCCCTTGGTATGCATTGTTTTTCTTCCCGGGTGCCGGGGCAGGTTGAGATGTTTTTGGCAAAGCGCTGGAGAGATTTATGCCTGCTCTCTCTGGAGAGGCTAAAAAAGTGACCGGTATCATTTCGTAAGCAGGAATGTGTTCATTAGCCTTTTAGTCTTGTATCGTAAAGCACTTTGCTCCCCAAAACCAGACGTCTTTGCTCAATTAAAAGCAATTCTGTCGCACTTGCAAATTTCCCCCAGCTATCCTGCATTCTATAGACAAATGTTTGGCGATGTTTATTTATTTATTTTTATATATATAAAAGAAAGAAAACAAGACGCTTGACGGAAGAGAGAGCGTGTGAGCGGTTTTCATCTTCTGCGACAATCGAATAGTGAGTTATTCTCTTGGAGTGCCGTTTCTTTATTGTGGAAAGTGAATAAAGGGGAGATGTTCCTGCAGGTTCATGGACCACACACACACACACACACACACACACACACACACACAGCTTATTGAAAGCATCACATCACCCTCACAACAGCTCCACAAAGGTTTCTGCAATACCAGGAAGCCATTCAGGTTTAGAGGAATATAAGATAGAAGCAAGTTATCGAGTTGTGTGATTTCTGTTCCACGGAGGACACAGTCTCAGCCTTTCATTTCAAGGCGGTGCTTGTCTTAATGTCGGAATCGCTGTGATCTCAGCAAGGTAAACCTCAAGTCTGTTTTTGCTCCCACAGGCCAACGTTACAGATTTTTGCCAGCGCCGTATGGGTTCTCCACAGGCTCTTTTTTTTTTCCCTCCGGTTTTAAACCCATCGTGTACAGCTCGACGTGTTTTCTTCCACGCCTCAAAGTCACTGCCTAGCACGCTGGAGGGTGTCTAGCTCACCCACTGTTCTGCCTTATGGCAATGTGTGTATTCTTCCTGTGATGGTGTAATCAGATCTAATCTGAGGGTGCGACTGGCCTCATCAAGCAGCAGCATCGGGTTAAAAATAATTCCCATGGAAATGAAGGAACGGGATTGGACGAAAAGAGGGAAAGACGCGCCGGGTTACGGGTGAAGAAATATCTTTAGTGATTGAAATTCTAAGTAATTCGTTTTGTTTAATGGAATTCATTTTTCCTTTTTTTTTTTTTTTTTTTTTTTCTTTTCGTGGCCAAGGTACAGTATGAGCTTAGCAGTGGAGAAAAGAAATGCAAAAATTGTGTTAAAATCTTAATTAAAATTGTGATTTATCTGGTAATAAAAGGTTATAATGAGGTCCCGGGGAGGTTTTATCATTTGTACCTTGTCTTCAACTGCATTTTCCTTCGGTATTATCAGATTAAAATCATCCTCATAGACCAACCAGGTTTGATGGTTAATAATTTGTCTCATACGATGTGTGTGTTCTGTTCCTCAGAGCCGTAACATGACATATCAAGACGTAAATAAGTCCCATACATACGAACACTCGAGTTATGAACTTCAGGCGTTGGTGCACGTTCAATCACGGAGGTTAGATCACATGTCCGGTGCGGATCGGCGCATGCGTGCGGCCTGCGTCCCAGGACGTCCGGATGCAAGAGCAAAAGCAGAGGCGATGAAGCTGGTACTGCTAAGAAGCGCCATGCAGTAACGATGGAGACAAAAGAAAACAGTTGAGAGAGTGGAGCGAGGTGAAAAGCCGGCAGACGTCGCTCGTTCTTTTCACATGAATTGTTCAACCATTGGCACGATTCAAAAGAACAAGATCATGGAACGTGTTCATTTTATACTGTGCATAGCCGATTGTGTTCGAATCCCAGCACCTAGACGATGTTTCTTGGACTTACGGACGGAACTCGTTCGTATGTAGGAGACTTACCGCGCTGTACTGCTCTCTCAGCAATGGTCTTTATGTACCATGACTCAAAACATTCCCAGACTATTATGGACAAACCAGCGTTCTTTTGCTGAACAATTTGCTACATGACTCTGTACCGCATTTTATTCAAACACACTGCCCCTTATTTTTCATACACACTCCATTTCGCAATTATCTTCTCCCTGCATACATGTTGCACACAGGTGATCGTTTCTCATCCCAAAGTAATTAAAGTTGCATAATTAATACACTCATTATGACCCCTGTGACCTGCACACTCCATCTCATTCCTGAAGAGTTCTGAAAAAAAAAAAAAGGAAACGAATAAAAAAAGTGTCTGCTGCATCCAAATTAAGCGTTCCTCCTCTCGCGCTCAGAAAGCATCTAAAATCGCACGCTGTGAAAAGAGAGACCAATCAAAGCTAAGTGGATTCTTGGAGTTCGGATTAATCACAGGAGTGTCATAGGGAAAGATCTTTCGAGTGTGTGTTGTAAAATTGCGCATATCTGTCTCTCTTGGAGGGGAAGTTTGGCTGGGATATGATGGCTAGGAATATGATGTCGCTCATTCGTAACCGTGCGTCATTTAATCACGTGACCAACGTTAGAATTAGTCAAAGATCTTGGAGGGATTTGGGGAATAAACTGTTCACCCTCACTGTCTCTCGTTCTCTATAGCGTTTATCCTGTAGACAGGGTCTCAGGGGGGTGGAGCCTGTCCCAGTGGACTCGGGGGGGGGGGGGGGGGGTTGGGGGGGCTGGGC
>JAAGKR010008179.1:12872-32574 GCA_011419295.1 Clarias macrocephalus
GGGTTGGGGGGGCTGGGCAGGATGGGGAGCCAATCCATCACAGGGCACGATTTGGAAATGCCAATGAGACTAACCTGCATGTCTTTGGTGTACAGGAGGAACTTCCCATACACAGACCCGAGGTGGGATTCGAACCCTCGGTTTAGTGGTAATGACTATGCCGCTTCGCCAAAAGAAAAAAAACAAAACAAAATGTAATATTAATAATTGAACCAGTGGATAGTATACTGGATATAATTTGAACTTGAACTTACAGCTCTACCTCTGACTCACACCGGAGACTCCTTCCATAAAGGTTACATGTAACACAATGCTACACGTAGGCTTTACAGAAAACTTTATCACGTCAACAATTACACAATTGAAATTTAAATTAGTGCTGTCAATCTTATATAATCTCTTATTTAAAAAAAAAAAAAACGTATTTAGTTAATCACAGTAATAGTCTGTGATTAATCTCAATTTTAAAATACTCAGATTTACTTGTATTATAAATGTGCAATGAAATGCATGACAAACCCGGGTAACCGCACTGCCATTATGGGAGGCCGTTGGGGTCAAACTTGTTCAAATGCGTAAAAAATAGTAAGGCGTTAAGATTTCTAGATTAATCACATGCATTAACGCGCTAATATCCACAGCCATGATTTGAATCCAATTTCGCGAAACGGTAACGTGTTTGGAAAATCTGCTATTTTAAAACATTCTGACCTGTCGTCATGCCGGTCGTCCCCTGCTGGTCTCATGAGCACACCCAGTGAAAAGGACGTAATGGTGCCATTAAAATAATCATCAGGTTGACGGTTTGTTCTAGCACTCACTCGTAATTTGCTGACTACAGTGTGGAAGCAGGAAGAATGTTCCTGTAATTACATGTGATCCGGAACATGTCAGTCCTTCTCTGTGATTACAGCGGAGCGGCATTAGACACAGAGCCGATATTAATAAGGTGCTTTCGCCGCCTGAATCGTTCAAGCTTTTTTTTTTCCTCCCCTGCAAATTGCAACCTATTCATGACGGATTGCGGTGTGTTTTGACGTCTCAAAAGACCACGAAGTAACTGATTGCAGGCGTTTAAAACCCTGCCACGTTTAGCCTCATTGTTTTCAGACCCGCGGAGACGTTCTTACCCCTGACGAGTGCATTTCCGTTTCATTATAACGGCATTATGCAAGCGTCTGAGTGCGACCTTTGCATCGTCGGGCCTGCGGGTGTTGGGCGAGATTTCTGTATAATGTTCGTGATCTCTGCCGTCCCGTATCAGAATTGGAAATACGGCAGAGCGGTCGCGCGGTAACGTGGCGGTGTGACGGACACAATCCTCGACTTTGCCTCGTTACCGGTTTCGGAAACACAGCGAGATGCAGTTAGTCTGTCTCTTCTTCTCTTGCTTTCTCCCTGCCTCCCTCCCTCCCTCTCTCGCTCGCTCTCACTCTATCAGACTGTGAAGGCCTTTCATGAAGCCACACAGCGGGTTATTAAATATTTATGGCTTCTGTATTTATCCCCAAAGCACAATGTGCTGATATTTAGCAGGGAAGTGTGAAGAACCGTGCATATGTGTGTGTGTGTGTATGTCTGGGTATCTTTGTGGCCAAATGTGGAGTAAAGGTAAAGACCAAATCGTCTTGACCTTTACCGCCGTCCCAGGACAGACGCAATGGCATCGGTCCCATTGAAAGAAAAAAAAAGAGAGAGAGAGAGATAAAAAAAAATAAATAAAATAAATAAAAAAACGAGAAAGTGCAATCAGAGCTCGGAAAAGGATCTAAAAGTGTTAATCCAGCACTCTGGATTGATGGTGTCACCAGCAGCCTTGCCTGGTTTAAGCATTCCCTCTGGATCGCATCATTAGTACCCGCTGTACCTGCTGTGACGAGGAGAACATGGCTCTCATCAAACCGCTGGCCCTCACTTCCTGCTCCGCTAACGCTACCGGAATTGTCGGCGTCCTTTGAAGCCGGTACCCCTGTAGAATCCCTTGATGTTTTAATGATAGAAATAATCTCGCATTCTGTTTTCTCCTCGGGCCGACCAGGACGAAAAACACGTTGAAAAAGAGGCTCTTCTTTTCATCTTTTTTAATGCCCTACCAACACGAGAGCTCATGCATTTAAATGGCGAAATCCTGTAGCGCTTGCAGGTATGGACAGGCCGTACGTTGGAGAAGAGCCCATCAGGCCAAGGGCGAAAGTATTGCAATGTCCTGACAGCCTTGAAGTACTGCGAGAACATCAGCTTTGATGGATGATCCAGTCTCTCCGACAGCGTGCATGCAAATGTCTGGACGCCTGTTCATCGACTCCGAGCTTTTCAGCTTCACGGCCTGATCTAAAAGAGTATGTTTAGATCTACCAGTATTTAGACAACATGATTCCAACAGTCATGTAATATTTATACTTACTGGACAGATTCTGCACCATAACATGTTCTCTGTGTCAGATTAGATGATGAAGATCCTCCACCCATAGACCGTTGAATAACAGAAGCTGCTACTGTACTGTACGTCCTGATCAGTCCTGCCGGAATCCATATTTTATTTACCTGTACTTTGCTTGAGTGGTTGTCTTAGTGAGTACTTTTTACTTTTGTTCCACTCGCGCAACAAATATCTATACGTTCTATTTCACTCGCGCTACAAAACCACAGTGTGTCGGATTTGAGGCACTAATGTTGCCACCTGCTGTTGATTACATGTAATGGCATGTTTTTGCCTTCCCTCTGTAAAACACTCAACCATGTAAGCAGGTGTTTAAAATCAGTAGCGGAGCTGGTTTCACAAGATAGCAAAGAAACCGACAGTTAAGAAGGAGACAAAGAGCCAGAGAGACAGAGAGAGAGAGAGACACTTACTATGATTTAAAGGCCTCTGTGTGCGAATTAGTGATTTTGAACGGATCTTAAGTGTGACTCGGGAAGATTTATTTCTATAGCGCTTTTAACATTGGTCATTGTCTAAAGCAGCTTCACAGAAATGAAAAGAAAATTTATGGAAGTGTGTATGTGTGCGAAAAATGTGTCTAGATAATGAGATTGTCAAGGGTGATGGCGACAGTGGCAAAGGAAAAACCCCCTGAGAGGAAACCTTAAGAGGAACCAGACTCAACAGGGAACCCATCCTCATCTGGGTGATAACGGACAGCAGGGATTATATAACATCATGTGTGTTATGCAGCTGAAAGTTCGATATAACAGAAGTTCTTTAGATTAACATGAAGTCCGGTTCAGCACAGGGACGAGTCAGCAGGTGCAGAGGGCAGATGGGGTCTGAGGGGGTCTGGATCACTGGGAGCTCAGGGGCAGCATGTGTAGCTCCAACCATCATGAAGCAGAATCCAGCTGGAGCAGGTCCTTCTCTGGATGCCTCAGGGTCCTCGCAGGGTTGGTCTCTGTCTACTGAAGCTGGAACAATCTCCAGATGCCTCTGGATGGGTAGAGAAATACAGAACAGATGGAGAGAATTAGCGTAGCTGCCGTTCAGGATAGATGTACTGGAGTACGAGGTTATGGGGTGAGTTACGTGTGTGCCAGATTAAAGAGATGCGTCTTGAGTCTACTTTTAAACTGGGAAACTGTGTCTGAGCCCCGAACACGGTCAGGAAGGCGATTCCAAAGCTGTGGAGCTAAATATGAAAACGCCCCGCCTCCTTTTGTAGATTTTGATATTCTGGGAACTAGTTTTGTGATCTGATTTGTTCAGTCGCCGATGCAGAATATTATAGGTTCTGTACAGGAATCAGTTTGTCTGTTTCGAGTCTCCAGGTTTCCCGAGTCGTTCGTTCATCATGTGACAGTCGCATAAGTTTAATCAATGCAGAATTGAATCTCTCGAGTTTTCACTGTCTTTGCCCAGAAGTAAACAAACTATATAATAAAATTATCCAAGCCTAAGGGCTAATCGTAGTCTAGACTAAAAACCCAAGTAAATAATTCATTCATCTTTTCTTTTTCTTATAACATTATATTTTTGTCTTGCTTGTTGTGTGATCAACGTTTGCATAAGTAGTAGATGTTAGGAAAGTAACACGTAACATTTTAATTACATTTTGCTAAAATTGATGAAATGACTCGGAAAAAAAGAGTCGTTCCAACAGCATTGCTTCAAACAAAGTTTAAACATGAGCTTAAGGTCGTTCGACTGTCCATTAGCCATATTTCTATTATCTGTCCAGTGAGATCAATGAGTCCAAACGATCTCAATTTTTCAACGACTCAAAGAACCGTGACTAAGGGCAGGTCGTACAGGTGAACCTTCTAGCTGACTGGCTACAGTAGGTAACCAGCTAGCACATGATGTATGCTGCCTTTCAGGTCATTTGAAGTAAACTTGCTACATTTAGCCATGCAAACAGACAATGCGAAAGGTTGTAATGGCTTTTCTCTTATTCAATGAGGTCAGGATATCTAAAAGAGTAATTGCAGGTGACCGTGTCCTGGAATTCGAGCGTGTTGCGTGTTTTCCCAAGCCTGCACACTTTATTCAAAGCAGAAAGGAAATGATACGTATGAGGTGGAGCAGATTCCTTAATAAAAGAAGTCAGAATGACAGTTGTGAACTTTTCACGAAGCTCCCTTCCAATCCAATGAATAGATCCACATGAGACGGGAGGTGTATGAGAGTCTGCCTTCAATTTGGCCAAAAGTAAGTTGGAAAACTTTAGGGAACGGCCTTTATGCGTCCCTGAGCTTCGCCTGACGTGTTACCTCCGCAGCGTTTAAGCATGCTTGTTAGGCAAGATCTCGCCGCTTCGGTGTCCTGACTTCTGTTGAAATGAGCTATCACCTTCAGTCTGAAAAGCTCCGTGTCTCGAACTACGTCAGACAAAATCTATCAATTTTTAATGACCTGGACTTGGGAGATGGGGGGTGAGTACGTGCAGTGTGTGCAGGACGTTTATTCCGAAAATTGAGAACACAATCCAGATCTCAATGTCAACTCGTATTAGCCTGGGAGACACTAATATCCAAACTAAGGCAAAATCTGCAAAGAGTATTTAAGTCAGTGCAAGACTCACAACACAGGCTGGCTGGGCTTGCAGCGAGGTCGTGCTTTGCATTCAGTAAGAAGGGTTTCATCTTGGATTCGGGGGACGGAGATCTCTGCTGGTGTGGAGGCGTCATGTCCGAAGTTAATTGCTCACATTAATATTGATTTTTCTTTGTATTCATTTTGTTTTCCTGAAGATTTTTATGTATCGGTACTTTATATTATAGCTTTGAATTTGTTTTGTTGTTGTTGTTGCTGTTGGTGCTGCTGTTGGTGCAGCGGACGTGCCTGAGAAGCCTGCAGAAAGCAGCGGTTCAGGTCATAAATAACTGTTGGATACTTTGTGTTACTGCACCTGCAGCTGTTTTGGCATTTTGTAACTTGTTCTGATAACAGCGTCGACTAGCAGAAGACTAAATGTAAATGTAAATGAAGGGGACAGGCCTTATCTAGGGCATGCAAATGACGCCCCAGAAATCTTGCCTACTTATACAGCTGCGTCCTGAATGAAATAAGGTGGCCGTCAGAACGTTTTGAGCTGTTCAGAACAAAGATGTAATGTGTCGCCCGGTTTAGAGTTGAGACAACGCAGCGTTTTCACAAGTTTGAACTTCGATTTGCGAACCTTAGCGGGATGTAGACACCAGCGTGGAATTTCCCAGAGATGGATTGATGTCAGGTAAAGCTCGATTTTCTTGCCTGATATTGGAGAATTAAACACACAGAGTGTCTCACAGTGTCACGTCCACCGGGGTCAGTCCCCATCCCGACAACCAGATTGCAACATCTCGCGTTTTATCTTCTCCCTTTGTTGTTCAGCCCACTTTCTGTGTTTGACCGTACCGGTTTAGTTTGGTTATTGGTCTCCCTTGTTGCTGAGCAATGTGGCCGTTATTGCGGTCAGTTTGATTAATTCAATCGATTCATACTTTTTAAAATTATTAGGGTAAACTTAGGGTAAAATTGCCAAATACCTTGAAAATATACAACGACTTTTACAGAAAATACAAACCGCAACTGTAAAGTACTTGCAAAATACTCTCATTTTACTAGATTCTTGCTTTTTCTTCTTCCTCTCCCTGTGAGTTTATGTGTGGTGCTGTGCAATACCGCCACCTACTGGAACGGAGTGTAGAGCAGAAGATGGAGAAGAGGCGGGAAAGAATAAAAAATATATATATATTGCTCTGTGCAAGACATGACATTTAACCAACCAACACAAAGTTAAACAGTTTCTGTGTTCGTTTAGCACTTTAACAACTGACATTGTTGGAAACGTGTATGTAATGTGAGAACGTGTATAAATAAAGAATAATTGATCATATACAGTACTTTCAGTAGTTTGTACATTGAGGCAAAGCAGACAGTAAAATTCTGTGCTATCGCATCAGATCATGTCCAAAAGTCGAACCAAATCAACAGTCTAACTACAGTACGATTCAAAATCTTTTTTCTGTTGTATCTTATCATATCCCGCATTATTCTCAGAGAGGCAGTACGTGCTGAACCCGACTCTCAAAACACTTCCCCCTCCTCGATCCTGATGTAACTTTTTGAACTTGAGCCACACGCTGTGCTGCGTACGGCTGAGCGCGACGACCATTGGAAACGCTGGCATGGTCGATATGGCACTCGGCGCGTATAAACATTACCGTCGCTGATCTCTGTGCAGCCAGGCCTCGGTGGTAAACATCCAGCGCTGATTTGGATCCACCACTGAGATGATGTACATGCAGTATTCATTACCCATCATGCCCTCTTGCTCACTAAAGCGAAGAGATAATGGCCCTGATGGCTGCGGAGCGAGCCGAGCATTAGTCCCTTTTGATGTCTAGCTCTCATCATGGATAAATATTTATGCGGGTACTTCCCGCCCAAAATGACCTTGTGAACATGGACACATCATTCCCGTTCATTATGATAGCAGTGTAGTGAAGCAGATCATCAGTGTAATGTGATAGTTCTGACCCCTCTACTGTTGTAAACAGCCTCGCTGTGCGGAGAGATGATTGCTGAATAGTAAGAGGTGAGGGTTGTTACTTTGTGCGGGGAAATGGATCGGGATGGATTCCCAGTCTCCTGCCTCCCCGCGCTATGCTGGGAAACCAGGATATATCGAGTCAGTCAAGGTGAAGGAATCTAAAAGTGCTTGTTTAATCCTTGGGAGATTTTCCCAAAGATAAATCAGCTGTTTGAGGGATCGTTTCCTAATCAAGGCATCTAAGGTTAGTTCCAAATTTTACTAGAAAACTAAACTGTTGGACCTTGAGGACCATGATTTCATGTGAAGACCAGCTTGAGATGATTCTCAACTAAGATTGAAGCAGGAACAACTGCAGATTGACTGTGACTTGGACCCGGAAAGTTGTGCATCAGCAGTCGAGGATCTGGCCAGTTGTTCAGGGTTTGATTTTGCACAATTACTACACACTATCCTTTTCTTTTATTGACCCACTGCCACAAAGTTCTCTACAAGCAAGCGCCGGTTAAGAAGGCAAGCACAATATTGTACTACAAACAGAGAATGTTACAACTTTTACCAGTCCTGCAAAACAAATCGGACCCGAGCATACATCCTGAAAGATTACTTTACGGATAGCCTCAAATCAAACAACACTTTTCAACCCTTTCTTTTTAAACTTCTAATTGTTTTTTTTTTTGTTTGTTTGTTTTCAATTCAGTTGTTAATCAGTGTAAATTAAAGCCCTTTTTTGTAGCAGCAGAATGGAAGCCCAAATTATGTGGTAATTGGTAAGACAGAGGCAGCAAAGTGGCTCAGTGATAAACAGTGTTGTCTCACACCTCCATAGTCTCGAGTTCAAAACCTGCCTCAGATCGATGTGTGTCTGGAGTTTGCATGTTCTTCCCATTTTTGGTGGTGGGTTTCCTCAAGGTTCTGCGGGTTCCTCCAACAGTCAGAAGACAGTCAGTAGACCTGGTGTAAGATTGGAGTTTCAAAATTGCTCGTGTATGTAGTGTATGATGGCGTTCCTTGGAATTCCTTTGGCGTTCCTTGGAATAGGCTCCGTTCCCATGACCCTACATCGGAGAAAATAGATGGATGGTTAAGACGAGGGCCATCAACTGGTGCACCATGTTCCAGCAATTTATTTATTTTTTTATTATTTGTTTGTGGTTTTTACGTGGCTGGGTTGCTAGCCCAGCAGCCAACCCTCCTTCAGGAACAGCAGAGTGATTTTTGCAGGGATCGAACATCCAACCCTCCAATCAACAACCCAGAGACATCAACCACCTGAGCCACCACTGCGACCAGGAATTTATCTCGTAACATGCAGTTGGATAAATGGTGCAAAGGTTGTGGAGGACAGATGAATCTTGTTTTTCTCATGAGACTGCTATTGACCACAACACATTTTTTTCCCTACTTTTGATCAGCGCCATCCAATCCCAGTCAAGGGCATGGACAGAAAACTAATTAAAACCAGATAGCCATAATCAATGTGATGTCTGAGTGTTTATCAGACCGGAAGAGAGAAAAAGATACCGAGAGATGGACAGAAAGGTGTGTGTGGAAAGATTTTAGGCCGGTAAATTCTAAGCACACTTAGGAATTGGTCTTTTTGAGATTCATCTCCGTCCAAGACGACATTAAACCAATTAAAGAGAGCACTAATCAGGGTGAAAAGTGGTTGTTTGATTTTCCTGTTACGTGCTCGGTTTCAGTGTCTGATTAGCGGCGTGAGCTCACTGTCCTAACTCCATATAAACTAAGTTTCAAGTAAGGAGCTCAAAAAACTCGCACCCTATCGCAGCTTTGTCTCAGGAACGTAATTCGAACAGTAAAGGCAAATGATCACGTCTTATTTAAGCTAGTGTGAGAGAATGAAGCACTTCCACCGTAGACGGAGCTGGGGAAAAAAACGGAACAAAAACAAACAAACCACGCCCACACAATCAGCAGGCCCGAAGAGCTCGCAGCATGGCATATTAGTTGTTAAGCATGTATGCGATGCCAGTGTGCAGTGCCATGCCCTGCATCAGCCCTTTCCTGCTGGAACATCTGTTCCACAGCACGGCATCGTGACAACACAACCTGACATCGAGTAGCAAGATGGTGTGTTTGTGTGCTCTGGGAAAAGCTGATGCGTGTGTGTGTGTGTGCAGTGTGTGTGAGAGATGCACAGCCAAATAGAGAAACAATTAGGCTTCTTGTGAAAAGGGGCCTTGGGGTGGACGGGTAAAGAGCTCCGAGTCGTCACGGCTCCAGGTCAACTGTTTGTTTCAATCTTTACTGCACACGAGGGGACCGAGGACTGGAGCTAATGCATAATGCATGGCTAGCACAATGCCCGCGCGCGAGAGAGAGAGAAGGAGAGACATGACAGAGAGAGAGAGAGAGAGAGAGAGAGAGAGAGCAGAACTACACTCAGTAATGACTTCCACCCTCACTCGATTTTGCTCCAGAGTGCAGTGGATGACGAAATGTAACACGACCGCTCAGCATTCCCGCAACACACCCTACAGTCCCTGATACAGTACATCATCATATCCAACACGATCACAGGGCTGTTGATTAATTTCCTCTTATACCATGACACTCTGACAGTAGCGACGATACCTGTATCTTACAGGTTTATATTCCTGCGCCAGGTTGTAATATTTGTTTTATTCGTCTAGGATTTGTATGGAATATAAGAGAGTAAGAGAATCTCAATGTGTTTATTTCACATTAATACGTATTGAGATGAACGATGTGTAGCTCTAGTAGTATATAATGCTGTACATATTTAAAGAGAGACAAAGAAATAGAGACTCGAATTCCACACACATTTTAACTAATCTCTGAATCTGATCCTATAAATGAAATATGTGTTTGTTATTAAACAGTCTGAACACGTGTACAAACGCGCTATAGCTAAATACGTTATGGTTATTTTATTGGGGACGAGGGGAAGTCAGTGCTGTGAAGGTATCGCAGTTTGGAATATTTTATCTTTATTACTAGTGTTATTCAATCCCTTTTATGCACGCCATCAACTCGTAATTGCTTTGGCAGTACTTCGGCAATAAAGCCGACATGCCAGTAAAACCCAGTAAACTAAAATGAACACAGAGAGAGGGAGGAAAAAATCCAACCGGAATGACTTGTAATATCAGTCTCTAGTTAACATGTAATCGTTGACCTCGTTTGTGATGAAATTCTCAAAAGTTCAAGCCTCTTTCATTCACATCCTGGTCCGTGTTCACTTCTGTCGCCCACATAGCCGATGGCGGGCAGCGATGCGGCAGGGCTTTAGTCTTTCCGTGTCCACGTCTGTATCCTCTGATTAAACAAATCATCTTCCAAAATTCCAACTTTCAGCGTCATCGCGCTCGTCATCTCGCACATCGCTAGCTAGCCGTGACTTAATGAATTAAAATGAGCGACGCTAGAAAGGAGCGCTCGAAAAATAAACTAGCAAAAAAAATGACCGACGACAATCATCGTAGTGAAACCAGAATCTCTATATGACGGATATATTAATGTTAATGTTACGCAGGTTTGCATTAAGTTTAATGGGATAACTAATCACTGACTCAATTAGATGATGACATCATTATTAGAGCGTAATCTTAGCTAGGTTTTTTTTTTTTTTTTTGCTAGCACGTTTTGCTTACAGGATAAATGACCTTCTTCAAGAAACCTATAGAAGAGACATTCAGAAAAAATCAAGAACCATTCAGCTTCCTAACAAGCAACTGTTTGGATTAAGAGGGGCGTTCAAATCAAAGCTGGACTTTTGATTGTGTAGTGCAGGGGTGTCCAAACCGCTTCACGGTTGAAACACTGGCCTCCCGGGAACTCCAATATGGTCCAAATATGTGGAAATGGCTTGGAGCGATGGCAATAACTCGCAGCCGGGTTCCCACAGACAGATATGTCTCTTCGATTTTCCAGGATCAGGCGTCCCACTGGCTAACCGTTGAGTTCAGAGCGAGTTCAGTGGGCTCCGAGCCACCTCGGGTGGGATCATTAATCACAGATATATGCTCGTCCTTAAAACGCTTGTACCGTTCAGATGTTTTACTGCGGCTAAGAGTCTCATCAGCGTACTGTGCATGAAGTCTCCAATTAAAGTCGTCAATTAAATATTAATTGCCTGTTTTTTTAGACCTTCATTCACCAGAAATTTCATCCCCAGTCCCGGTTTGATTCGAACACCCCTCGTCGTTCTGTAAATCAATGTTGTGGAAAACACTTTTAAATGCTAAGGCAAATTCGAGCGAGAAACAGAACCGCTGTAGTGTGTGCGTCCAGCTTTACAGAGATCACCGCTTCCATCCCGTTCTTCTCATTATTCCTGTCTGTTTTATTAGCTCCTCAATCACCCAAACCCCCTGAATGAAAATTGAATCCCACCTGCTTCTCCAGGGGCCAACCAAAATCAAATATCACCACCACGGAGTCACACGTAGATTTTGAGGGGATTTCCGTCAAGAATTAATGACATTTCCCGAAGAGGCCCATATGTCATGTGTCACGATTCTGAGTAAGTGTGGCAGAATAAGAGTCATACATTTGCATCATGAGTCACACATTTGCATCATGTTGATGCCTCTGCACATGGACTGAAATTACATCTCATGTGTTGCTCTGTGGAAAGGATAAAAGTGCTGTAAATAATAGTAAAAATAAATAAATAAAAGCTCAAATACGCATCACAAAAAAGTGCTAAAGTTAACATATGGGTAAAGAGGAAACGCTATGCCAGGATCTGCAGGGCTGCGTACGAGCTTGGCTGATAGCCGTTCACAATTCCGTATCAAATATGTGAAGTGTTTGGACGGAAAAATAATCTAGTGACTCATCACTACATGAGTTCTGTCCAGAAACATGTCTTCTTTTTTATAACTGGAGCAAAGTCATAACTGGTGTTCAGTCAGTTCTTAGTTCCTTAAATGGACATTTCTGAATTTTAAACAATTTTATTATATATCATTTTAGATATAATTTCATTTTGTGGATGAATATCTGTTTTATACTTAAAATATCACCTATATCGCTGTAATGTCCTAAAGTATTTAGTAATATTGTCCCTACAGGCTTATAAAATAAAGATTAAATCACAAACACTAAAGTTCAGCAAATACAAACCTGAAACTCGCTCAACATGCGTTAATTTAACACCAAAGTTTATTTCAAAGCAAAAATTTTTCAATCATTCTGTCTGAACAGGGCTGTAGTATGTACATACGTGGGGCGAGGGGAAGCAAAAGACATTGAGAAAATGTTGGGATTTTTATTAAAATGTCAATAAATTTGAGTAATGGATAACTGAAATCGGTCCTAAACTGGAGCCTTGCTTCACACCAGCATTCTTAGAAGAGATTAATTTGTATTCGCTGCATTTTTGGGCATTTTAAATTTCAAATTCTATTTAATTTTTTAAATACGCAGATATTGCGTATAATTCTGAAATTCGTAACAGAACAACGGACCTTCTCCTAATTATTCCTTTACACACCAATTCAAATAGAATTTCATATTTCCTCATGCGCTTACTGAATCGTTTGCAGACAGCTAATCTGTGCAATCGTTTTGTTTCATTTTAACAAGAATTATAATAAATTAATAAGCCGCGGTTGTAGCCTTGAGGAAGCATGATTTATTCCTGAATAAAAAAGAAAAAAAAAGAGATTTGCTCATTGTCATTGGATCTATTTTTCAGTCTCAAAGTTAAAGGATCCTTCATTATCCAGAGATGAAACGAAGCTTATTCATTTTGAAACGCCTCAGAGTTCCGCCGAGTCGGATAAATTTTTGAAGGAATTGACTTTTAAATGTGCCTTGCACTTTTTTTTTTTTTGATTGAGTCACTGTGGGCTCTGTGTGTTCTGAGGGTACTCATCACTATGTCTGTTCAGCAGTAGTTCTTCTTGAAGCACTGGCTGAAAGATCCTGACAGTGTGAGAACCTTTTCTGTTCAGCTTTCTAGTTGGTGCCAGGAATCGGACTCTGAACCTTCTGATCAGTAGTTCAGAGCCCTGAAACCTGCGCTCAAACCTCACCAGCTTTTGTATAATGATTCACTTCATCCTGATCAGAGTTCAGGTGCGTATGGGAATACTGGGTGGGAAGGGAGGTGGGAATACCGGATTCTGGATACCTCATGGGATCAGTCCACACCTTGTGATGATGTAGCATCGTCTGCATGTTCTTGGAAGGTGAAAGGAAACCGAAGAACCTCAAGGAAACCCAGATCAGCACTGAGAGAACATGTGAGCATGCGGAAGGTCTAGCCTGAATTCAGACAACATTCAGTAGAAAGGAAACTGGACTGTGTAAGAGCAGCATCGTGAACACTATTCATCAAAACTGATGCACAGGATATAAAAACTAAAGGTATGTTCAAATGTTTCTAGATCTTCCATTTTGCAGTGGTGAAATCTTAATTTCAAAAAAAGCCAGCGTAGATTTCATCTCACAGCGCACTTGGATGTATAGAGTACAGGTGATGTAACTTAACGTCTATGAAATTCCCATAATGCACTGCGTTGTTTGGCTTGATTGCATTGTTTGGCTTGATTCGTGCTCGCCCTCAGCCCTCTCTGAGGAATACAGCTTGTTACTATGGCAACGTTCCTTCACACTTCTCAGACTTGTTTTTTTTTTTTTTTCCTTTTACAAATCAAAGGAACAGACGAATCGTTTTATGAAAACGGTTCTGCAGTCACGGGTTCTTGACCACTCTTCGGTTTGTTACAGGTTAACAGCTGTGCGGATGGCGTGACTTAGGTAAAGTGCGAGCCGGAATGTGAGTGTGTGCAATGGTGAGCAGAGGAGCGACCGAGACATGGTTGGTAAACGATCAGAGGAGGGGTGAAGAGACGGAGAAAGAGAATGTAGAATCAGATCCAAGAAATATAGGAGTGACAGTTTGTCAGGGTGTAGGGAGCTAGAGGGTGTAATATAAAGGGGGCGGAGACAGCAGGAGCAGAGACAGACTAAATTAAGTTTTGATGGGTGTAGGAAAGCGGAGGGACAATGGGGGCTGGCGGTGTCCATGAAAAGGTTGCCACTGGATGCGTGTTGTGCCGGTGCTGGTTCAGTCAACAGGACTGATGGAAAAGTCAACAAAGATTCAAAGGTCTTTTGAGAAAACCTTCCTCGCCTAGCTCCGCCTCCAGGTATAGAGTCAGAAAACAAATATTAACCAATCATCTGTAACATAACATTGCAAAACATTATGCCCAGTGTTCTGTGGATTCCCCTTGTGCCACCTGGGTAGCTGTGGCCCATCAGACCTCTAGGAGTGTCCTGTGGTGTCTGGAACCGCTGATGTTGGCAGTGGACACTTTGGGTGCTATGGGGAACAGGGTGAACCTTGGGTGCCCGTGATCCTGTCACCACTTCACTGCTAGTGACAATTGCCTAGAATTGTATACATTCAGAATGAGGATGTACAAACCTTGGGAATTTTCACCTTAAAAAAACCTTTTAAAAATGTTGTTAGAAATTTGCCTCCGCATGCGAAGCGTTTTTGGCATACGAGCAACCGGACCGAGCTGAACCGGATTTTTTTTTTTTGCACTTTGTGTAAGATTTAGTGAAGACATGGCACCATGGGTCCCACCAATGTTATCAAGGAGAAAAAGGAGTCGCTTTCAGTTTGTTTCTTAAAGCAGCCGGTGCCGAGAGGAATCGTACATTAAGGTTAAGTGAGGTTTAATGTCTATTTATTTCATATTTTACTTCATTTGCTTGTCTTTTCTAAATGTTTTAATTGTTTTCATATGCAAAAATATGATTATAGTGTTGGTCAGTTGGTAATATTTGTAATATTTTTTGGGCGGCTGGAACACATTATCAGCATTTACATTATTTCCTATGGGACAATGCGTTTCACAATACGAACGTTCACCTCAAAAACTCGCCTCCGGAATGGATTCAATTCGTATGCCGGGTTACCGCAAACAGAATGTACTGAATGTTATTAGATATCGCAATCCATATAAGCACAACAGCAAGAATTACAGATTAGATTATATAGTTATTATATGTTCACACGGAATCAAAGTACATAGAACTGGTTCTGATATCGTCAGGTCTTATTCCTGTGTGTGTGTGTGTGTGTGTGTGTGTGTGTGTGTGTGTGTGTGTGTGTGTGTGTGTGTGTGTGTGTGTTGGAGGGGGCTAATGGTTGGGGGAAATCAATCTCCGGTATGGCAGTTGCGTGTGTGTACACAGACTTGGTGACCCCACGTGACCCCACACTGATGACATCGTTCTCCATCACACCTCCGCTGTCACTCCACTTGTCTGTCTGTTTTATTCCTCAGGGGTCAGAGTCTGGGGTCAGAGAGAGAGTGTGTGTGTGTGTGTGTGTGTGTGTAGTGGGGAGGTCAGCGTGGCCCAGTGGGAGGAAACTGTCCACCTGCCTTGTGTTCCTTCTTTCACTCTCTCTCACTTTATCTCACATTCTGTCCTGCTCTCTCCCCTCTCTCACGTCTCTGGCTTTGCCTTTCTCTTTACTCTTTAATCAGATTTTTCATCAGCCTTTATCCTCTGTCTCTCTCTCTCTCTCTCTCTTCTTAACCCCTTATTTATTCTTTTTATTATCGCTCTTATTCTTTTTTCATTACCTCCAGTAATTCTCAGTCTCTCCCCCTGTATTTATTTTCAGTCTTCTTTCTTCTCTTTATTCTTCATACGTATACAGTATATAGTGTATCCTCTCTCTCTCTCTCTCTCTCTCTCTGGGGAATTTATCTCTTTGATGTTTGCCTATTTTTTCCTTTATTCTCTCCGTAAAAATATATATCATTTTCCATTTTTCATTCTATTATTCTTCCCCTCTCTCTCCCTCTCTGTCTCTCTCTCTCTCTCTCTCTCTCTCTCTTTCTTTCCCAGAGCCGTTCAGGGCCGTGACCCGGTTGCACTGATTAGCTTTATGTTAGCGCTAATTAGCAGTAACTCTTTAAACATTTAGGCTTAGGGGAGCTTTCTTGGGTTCAAAGGTCAAAGCTGAAGGGACGACAGAGGTACGTGGAGGGACGCGAGACCCGATCAAACATGCATAAGACACTGAGGCTAATTAGCTTTAATTCATGTGGTGTATTTAATGATTCTGTAATAAAGCTTCCAGGACATTTCCTGCAGTACTGTACCGAATTCAGGATTTGTAGATTTAAAAAAATATATACAGTATATATTTTGATTTGTTGTTACGTTTAGCATCGTTGAAGAGCTAGCGGCTAAAGAGAAGCAATCCGCGCAGCGTTTTTATCCCTTGTTACCGTTTATCCAGTCAAGCGCATTTACGCAAAAGTGCATCCATACTGAGACTAGCTTCCTCCGCACTAGTCTGTGCCCCGCACGAGACCACCCAGCACGAGGACGTTCTCATGTAAACATTACTTTTACAGGCGTATAGTCACCTGTTTACGCATATCTCATCTGCTTAACGTAAACACGCGGAACAGGAAAAGAAAAATATTATAAAAAGTGGCCGGTGTCTGTTTATATCCTCATAAATATTTATATTCATAAATATAATGAATAATTTTACATTTATTCATTATATTTATGTACCACCTTAATTTCTCATTGTACATTTTTATTTACTTTATTTACTTTTACTTTTCCTATACTGATGTTATAGAATCTGAGCAATGAATGGAAAAAATATCCGATTTCTACTTAATAAATAAATAAATAAATAAACACTCTAAAGGAAGTATGTTTCAGTGCTTTCCCTGCAAAACCATAAGCATTCAAAATAACGCGTCACAAATTACTGAATTATTCGCGCGGCAAAAAACTGACATCTTAGCAGGTGAAATATTCTTGAATCTTGCTACAATTTCTTAAAAAATGTTTACAACAAACTAATTATAATATTATTCCACTTATTTCTAGTCAAATGTTACTAAAACTGTAGGCGGAAATTTCTTGTTTTGTTAACAGGTAATTTAGTTTCTTTTAAGAAAGAATTTCCTAACACTAATAAAATGATTTGCCAATAGAAGATGCAAGTTCTTGCTTGGAATTTTAGTACATTTTGAATAGCAATAAGCTTAATCATTTTATATTTGGTTTGTTGTACATTTATTTTAAGAAAAGTCTAGATAAATGTAACTATATTCAAGGTATTTTCTATATATATATTTTATCATTTGGAACGATTTAAGAATTTCTATCGCCAATCAACTTAAACTTCAAACGAATTATTCCGAAGAAGCTCTGAATCACTGCAGACTGAGCGATGCATAATCTGTTTCATCAAGAGATGACGGTCAGGAGACCCTTCTGAGAAAATCCATCGATCTCCAGCAGCTTGAAGAGTCGCTCATGACAATATGACGAGAATGATTGAATCCGTCTGGTTAAAACGGGAAAAGTCTGATGTGAAGTGTAGGACGTGGAAATGTCACGTTCACACTGCGTTCATTCATCTTTAGTAATTGCTTTATCCAGGTCAGTCACGCTGGCTCATCGGTCAAACACACGCAGCTCAATTACAGAGTCGGTATGAGTAACACCTGGTGACCCGACCTAGCAGTGTGAAACATAACGTGAGCAAGATAATAGATAGAGAGATAGAGAGAGAGATAGAGAGAGAGATAGAGAGAGAGATAGATAGAGAGATACTTTGTTGGTTTTGAAGGAAATTTCCAACATCCAGTAGCGAGGATAGAAACATAATAGACAACAAACATGTAGTAGTAATTACACGTCAATCATGTGTAGTGTAGTCAATAAGAAAACCTTCTGTATACAGTATATATATAAATATAAATCTTGCTGAGTGAGGATGAATATTATTGGATAGACTGCAGGAAACTGACATGTGCAATAATGAGTTATAGCTACTGAAAGTGACAGAAGTGCCGAAGTGAAGGGTGCACGACTGAGGTAGTGCAAATCAGTGCACACGAGTGTACAGGATGTGTAGATACATAAATATGACTATGAACACTGAGTTATGAAGGAGAGCAACATGTGTAACTGATGATGGGTAGTGGTTGAGTGTTTGAGGGACCCTCACCCCAGGCACCGTAAAGAGGTGTTGAAGCAGCGCACGGCCCTGTGAACACAGCATTTCCTGAGTCTGCCACTGAACTTTCCGCTCGGCATAAGTGACTGTCCACTTGGCATGAGGACTTCAGGATAGTTCAGGACTGGAGTCTCCTACAGTATACCTGAGCCTCCAATAATGAACTGGACTCCATCTGAACTTAAACACGTCTCCTGTTCTACTGAACTTCCAGCCTCCTAACACACAGTATGAGTGCAGATCAATCCCTGCCCTCCGTTATCACCCAGGTGTGGATGGGTTCCCTGTTGAGTCTGGTTCCTCTCAGGGTTTCTTCCTACTGCCACTGTCGCCGACGTCCTCGGCTTGCTCGTCAGGGACGATCTGATCATTTTGATTCACACACATTCACATTTCATACAAACTTCAATAATTCTTTTGATTGTGTAAAGCTGCTGACAATTGTCAAAAATGCTATACAAATAAAACTGAGTTGAATTGAATAAGTTCTATACAGAGGGTGACTGGTGTTGGACATAATGGACAGTATTTTTCTATTTTTCAAGGTTCGCCTTTCCAGCAGCGAGTCCAGCTTAAAGTCTACTGGAGGTTCTTCCTTCCTGACCACCTTGTTCAGTCTTTGAGTTTAAGGTTCCCTCTCAAATAGAAAGCACTGATTGGTAGATCATCTGTAGGAGTTTCTTGTGGACACTGTACTAAAAGAACCCGGTTTCCTCAGGAAGAACATCCGACTCATTTAAGCCCAGTTCCCCGTTTCACATTTTTTTGCTATGAATCGCTACATGGCTAGCCTTGGCTCCATTGTAACACACTGTGACATCATTAGCTACGGTGTAAATACAAAGTGCTGGGAGAACTAATGCGGAATACAGTAGTGCTAAGGATATCAACGATTACTCTATGGGTCTCTACACGGAGACCTGAATTGTTCTGACTTAAAATCATTAATCCAAGTGCTCGCCCTATCGTCCGGAGATCGCGAGTTCGATGCTGTAACCTCTCGCAGCCGGAGGTCTAGAGAGAGCTGATTGGCCGAGCTTTCTCGGAGGGGAGGGATGAGAGGTACTTAGTGCTCCAACATTAATCGCGGCTCTGCGGCCAATCAGGGGCGTCTGTGAGCTCGGGCAAGCGGAAGGAGCGGATAGCGCTGTCCACCGAGTGTGTTCGGCGGAAACACGTGATAGTCTTCGGCCCTCCTGACCACGTGGTAGTGGCAGCCTTAATGTGGGAGCCCCCTAGTGACGAGGAGGAATTGAACACGACTAAATTAGGGAGAAAATCAAAGAAAAAAATAAATAATAATTAATCCACCTGTTCGTTAATTTGTGGATGATATTGATTTTAATCATAGACTGACAATCTGATTAAGATCTTTAAACAGGCTCGTTCATGTTCATGCTCGAAAACCCTCCAGTGTGGCCGAATTAAAGCAAATTTGGAAAGTACTGTAGAGTGCGCCAAAAATCCTCCACAGTGACTCACCGGCTGTTATCGCAAACGCTTGATTGCAGTTGTGGCCGCCACAGCTGACACAACCAGTTATTAGGTTTAGGGGCAATTACTTTTTCACACAGGGACAGGCAGGCAGCTTTGGACAGGTTCTTTCCCCTTAATAAATGAAATCATCATTTAAAAACTGCGCTGTGTATTTACTTGTGAAGTAAGTCATATGTGTAACATTAAATTTAGTTTGATGATCTGAATCCATGTGATAAAT
>JAAGKR010008180.1:0-11882 GCA_011419295.1 Clarias macrocephalus
GAGCACATCTCAATATCAACTGATCAAAGGAGATTATTGTGTATTTTGGATGCCTTCGGTGTTGTTTTACAGTGTCGAAAGAAATAAAAATGTATGTACTGTATGGTAGTAATATGATAGCAGGGATACAAATAATAGAAACTTTATATTATTTCATATATTAATTTTAAAAAAGTCTCTTTCTTTCTCTCTATCGCAGTGCATTGGACACATCTCATCTCTGCTGCTGAAGAATGGACTCAAACTCGCAGCGTTAAAGCTGATGGCTGAGAGCAAAGACGAGCAGCTTCTTGCACTGACTCTGGATCAGATCGGAAGCATCACCTCCGTAAGTCCTTCTTTGTGTCTTTTGACCTCGGTGCAGGTAGTTACTTTGCAGACGTGGCCTACTTTGCCGAGCTCAGACTGACATTCAAGCGTTTGATTATCCTCCTACTTGCTTCCTCGAGTGATGGATGCGTGTGTGTGTGTGTGTGTGTGTGTGCGTGTGCGTGTGTAATAAACACATTATTATGAGAATGGCCCAGCTCCACATTAGTCAGGATGACACACTGTTTATGAGCTCCATGACCTCAGTGCCGGAGATGTACTGTACCGTCTTGCTGAAAGACGCCGAGAGTCGGGAGGAAATTTGAACATGGAAGTGAGGTGAACAAGGTCTTGGACGCACTTATCTTTGACTTGTCAGTGTGTAAATAAGCGGCTGTATCTGTTCAGCGTTGAATAATGTACCTCTAAAGCACTGCAGCGTGCTGCATTTATTTATTTATTATTATTATTTTTTTTTTTTATAAAAGCAAACTCAAGCGTTCTGATAAAATGTAAATGAAATCGCAGTGCAGCACTCCTCCGTTCACACTCGGGCGAGGTGTTACCTTCGTAACCCAGCTGTGCAAGCTGTTCATACTGCAGGTAGGGAGTAAAAATTCACCCGGGCCTGCTGTGATGGGAAAGTAATCAATGACAGAACAAGTGTTTTATTTATCTGCCACATGAAATGGCTAGCACGAACCTTTTCTACATGAATGCAGTTGCAAAGCACCGACACCGGAGACTCCTTCCATCCTTGATTTATTCATAAAAATATTTTTTTTCTTCTTTTTTATTTTTTATGTCATATCATGACTTGTGTTTATTTAAATATCCTCTTCACACAAGCAGCTCGGCATGACGCCCGTCGGGGTGTACTAACTTACAGCCTCGCTCACGGTATTGTCCTGAGATCAGATAAGATCCGTGATTGCGAGAGTGCGGCTCTAAAGCTCTCCATTCTCACACTAAGTGTAAGCCAGATAAAAGCTAGTCGAGGCCTGGCATAATTTCAAGCCTGCAGCTGGAATAATGATTGGCTTAATCCCAGACCCATGAGTATGCCCAGACTTTCCTCGAAGCAGCACGCCGGAAACGGGGGTTAGTCTCAGACTTTCAAGGTCACAGCAGCGAGGAGCAGATGAAGGAGTAAGATGCGTCCAGTAGACGTAGATTTCATCAGGAGGTTGTAGACTGTAGTCCTCGGGTGCAGTGCAGTGATCGTCTCGATGCTTTCCTGTTATGTCTGTAAGTGATAGACTGTTCTTTTAGATAGAATAAATCAAGCTTTATGTGCTCTTTGATACGTTCTGAGAGGAATGCGCCCGCACACACAACCTCCTGTTTTTTTCATTGATTTAATGGTACTTTCTGTATTTGCAACACAGCTACTTCTCAAACCCCATGGCATTTATCTAATGCCAGCATCAATCATAGCCGTTCATGAAAACAGGTTCAAACAGGTCAGTATGGTCTTTTTCGTTATCTTTGCAGCTAAAGGCAACAGCGTTTGCTCTTATTGACCATCAGGCTTGTCTTATGATACGCCGAGCAGAATTGTATACTCTTTGTTCTAATAGTCAGACAATAATACAAGGGGGATTCAAGTCAAACCGGGACTTGTTGTGCAATTTCTGCTGAATGAAGGCACGCAACAGATTGACATTTATACAGGACTATTAAGGACATATATTAATGAGTATATTAGCCGCGGTTTAGACATTTTATTAAAAAAAAAAGGCAGACATGGCTCGGAGCCGACTGCAGTCTTTTCCATGAACATTTAGAGAGCGGAACGGCCAATCCTAGAAAATGTTTAAAGTCTCGCCAATTTGCAGCAGACATGTTTGCGCCAATAAAGGAGTTCCTGGGAGGCCAGCGTTTCAGGCAGGAAGCCCGATCATGGCTCCAGTGTACTGAGGAAACTTTCTACCTACTGTAGATCGTGTCCAAGCACATTAGTGTCGCAGGCAATTATGTAGAAAAGTTAAGCTAGTTTTTACTCTGATAGCTGCGTTCTGATATTCTGCACAATCAAAAGGCCTGATGTGACTTGCACAAGATACTGTACACAATCCCTTTTTTATTGCCTTTTAGTTGCAGTGTTATTGCTATTTAATTACATTATTAGTGTCAGTTCCGAACTGTAAGCAGCAACAGCCTTCACTTTGTCTATCTCCTGCCTATTTTGCATGGTCACTTGTATAAAACTGAATATTGGTCCTTTCCATGTAGTTAACAGTTGGCCTCCTCCTTCCTTGTGGAGTCCATTTTAACCCGTTCTTTTGATGTCTTTTATCTGGCACCCTCCAGATGTGTCCTAGCACCTTAACAAGACGTTCTTTCACTTTGAAGCTCAATCGCCGTTCCTCAGACCTTGTGATGACTTCCTCGTTGCTAACGCGATATTGTAGTTTTAATTAAGGATTAAAATGATGAGAGTGTAGTTACAGCCAAATTCTCAGCGTGCAAACAGTGTGCAAAGAAAACTTCACCGTATCAGTTATTATACATTAACGATGGACCATGCATTCATTTATTTATTTATTGTCAGTCCTACATTATGTCATGTGCTCTCTATATAAGTCCCACTTAATTCAATTCAGGAAAATTTTATTTGTATAGCGCTTTTAATATGGTCGCAAAGATTGATTTATACAATCAAAAGAAATTATGGACGTTTGTATGTAATGTGAATGTGTATGAATCAACATGATCATATCGTCCCTGATGAGCAAGCCGAGGGCAACGGTGGCAAGGAAAAACTCCCTGAGATGGCAATAGGAAGAAACCTTGAGAGGAACCAGAATCAACAGGGAACCCATCCTCATTTAGGTGATAACGGATAGCAGGGATTAATCTGCACTCATACTGTGGAGGCTGGAAGTCCAGTATAACGGAAGATGTGTTTACGTTAATATGGAGTCCAGTTTGTTGTTGGAGTCTCAGGTAGACTGTAGGAAATTCCAGTCGTGAACTATCGAGCAACTGCAGTCACAAGTCCTCCAAGAACAGCTGTCGGCATCAGCTGAGGCCAGGGCCAACTTCTTGGTAAAGTGGAACCGTCCCCAGTCACCACACGCATCCCAAGCAGACCACATGGGGCATCCATGCGATGAGATCTCGAACCAGAAGTGGGACACCAGGATGAGAAAATAGAGAAGTTAGGTATGGTCACAGTCACATATTGTGTAAGGTGAATGTATATTTAGTGCAGAGTGCAAGCAGGGACTCCGATTGGACTAACTATAACAGCATAACTAAAAGGGAGAGCCAGAAGGAAACACAGACATGAGGGCTCCCTGTGATGTAAAGCAACCAATCACCTCACCGTCCACAAACCTGAGTGATCAATGAGAGTGGGGAGGACAGCATCTAAACATACCAGTTCACCAGAATACTCTACGTCCATGAGTCCCCCAGATCTGCTCCTTTACATAAGGCGAATCTATTTACAAAAATGCTTGGCTAAATAAAAGTTCACTCAGATACTGTGGCGCGAGTACATTTAGTGCTTTATACGTCAGATAGGGGTGATGTGCTCGTATGTTCTGGTTCTAGTGAGGACTCTTGCTGCTGCATTCTGGACTAACTGAAGCTTGTTTATGCACATAGTTGAGCAACCAGACAGTAAGGCGTTACAATAGTCCAACCTAGAGCTGATAAGAGCATGAACTAGTTTTTCTGCATTGCTTAGTGACAATATATTCCTTATCCTGGGAATATTTCTGAGGTGGAAGAATGCTATCCTGGTAATATTATCTATATGAGCTTTAAATGAAAGACTGGAATCTATAATCACACCAAGGTCTTTTACTGTTGCCCTTGGTGAAATAGAAAGGCCATCTAAAGTTACAGTGTGATCATAAAGCTTACTTCTAGCTGCATGGGGTCCTATGACTAAAACCTCTGTCTTGTCAGGATTAAGCAGAAGAAAGTAAATTAACATCCAGTCTGTTATGTCCTTCACCATTGCATAACTTTATTAAGCTGTTTTTTTTTCACATGGCTTTGTTGAAACATATAACTATGTGTCATCAGCATAACGATGAAAATTAATACCACGCTTGCGAATGATGTTACCCAGAGGAAGCATGTAAAGAGAAAATTAGCTCGTGCTATAGTGTATGAACATGCACATTTAATAGAAGGTTATAACGATTATGGAAAACAAATCAGATTCAAGAATTCAACAGTGTTGTGGTATTAAAGTAAATACCATGTTATCTGTGCTAGGTACTGTAGTCATGTAGGCATGGAAAAATATTCATATTCCAAAATGCTTTGCTAGCTTTCGGTCACAATGAGCCTTATTCTCACTTTGTCCTCCAAAAGATTGAGTGAATGCAGTAATAATTTGGCAGAAACGCAGTAGAAACTGGTAGGACAAAGCATTGTCTCCCTTGACATGGAGACACTTTTTTTTGGACATTTCCAAAAAGAAAACCCTGGTGAGCATTTGAACGAAGCAAGGTACAGGAAGAAATGAATAACCACATGGTACTGATGGCATGGACCAGTTGACAGCGTAACTAACACCTCTTAGGGACTTGAATAAGGTACTATAAACATATATTGAGGTAGAGCGAAACGATTGGACAACGTTCTGACTAAGTTATCATTAGGATGTCACTGCGTCAGTGGAGTTCTTACAACACCCTTTTCAGGCTTATGCTGTGCTCTTACTATGGTAGGTCCATGCCACATTGTAGAAGACCGCTGTAAATTCATCTTATGTTCTTCTAGTTCTTACCTCACACCATCACCAAGGTTCTTACGCCAACTTGGTGGTTCAATGACAACATACTAGACACGTGGTAAGCCCCTGGTAAGGGCATAGTGCCATCTGATCCGACTTATTAATAATGTGGTTCCGTCTGATTGGACCTGGTGAGTGCTTGATTGTGTGCTATGAAAGCAGAGCTGCCATCTTTTACGCATTGAGCTTGAGACTCACGCAATCACTCATCTTCACACACTCTCACTCCACATTTCCCATGCTTTCATATTTAAAGCAGTTGTCTAGGGAAGAAGGAAGCAAAATCATTGAGCTCCAACCTCCTTCTGACAAGTCAGCTATCATCAGCTTTCATTTTGAAGTCAAACCACTTGATTGTTCCCTAAAGCCATCAATACAACAATGCACTGCGGCTAAAGCTCACCAGCACGGAGCTCCGTCACTTTTTTTTTTAATCTCCAAATGAAGAGGAATAATATTCGTGTAATCCAGTTGAAATTAACATTCATTTACAGCTGCATGGAAGCATCAATCAAACCCAGAAGACGGGATAATAATTAGAGCGGTCATAACAGCGCTGAACAGATCAACAATCTAATAAAATAAATTGACATTACGGACTGCAGCAAAGTTGGAACAAACCAGCTGGAGCATTAAAAGAGTGAGTGACGCAGTGTTATCCAAAGAGGGAAATCCATCTTTATATTCACTCCAATTCAGTTTTATTTATATAGCGCTTTTAACAACGGTCACTGTCGCCAAGCAGCTTTACAGAATCAATAATTAAATTATGGAAATGAGTATGAAATATGACAAAAATGGGTATAAATCAAAATAAACAGATTGTCCCTGATGAGCAAGACGTGGCCGACGGTGGGAAGGAAAAGTCCCAGAGATGGCAATAGGAAGAAACCTTGAGAGGAACCAGACTCAACAGGGAACCCGTCCTCATTTGGGTGACAACGGATAGCAGGGATTGATCCGCAGTCATACTGTGTGTTAATGAGATATTTTGCTTCACCACCACATTTCCTTCCGCGACTGGCAGAACTAACTAACAGCGACTGGCGGAGCTGATCACCAAAAGTTAGCAACCGACACGGCACGGGTGTACAACCTCTTGTTCCATACACCAGTAGTGGTGGAGAGGAATTTGAGATTCAGCCTTGTGTTATGAGCTAGTTAGCTTTGTAGACCGAAATAAAGGGGTAATTGGGAATGACGTAGGAGCAATTAATAAAGACAAAGTGCTTCTGTGACTGGTTTTGAATGTGGGTTTTCGGCAGACAGCGTCTCTAGCTTCAGTACTGCGGACAGCACCGACCTACTTTAACCCATACTGTAGCCGCCAGTCAGTCTGCTTAACGACTGAAGAACGCAGATTTATACATATAAATAAATGTCGCAGTGCTGTTATTGTTTATTATCACCTTTAGCGGAATGCCTCTTGTTCAACCAGATTAATCAGTCAGCACTAAATGTTGTCTGATCAGTACCGCTGATGATGCTGTGCACAGTGCAATAGCTCGCTGCTGGGAAGGGGAAAATATCCATCAATCAGTGTTGTTCCTCAGTGCAGAGTCAGTCAGTCAAGAGTCGCTGACTATCAAAAAAAATTCAACAGGATGTCACAATAGCAAATACATAGGGGAGTAGCGAGTGTTTAAGGCTCAGGCGAGCGACATTAACGTGTCAACGTTCGAAATTCTCCCGTGTGATATCAGGTGGAAAAAGCAGCAGGTCGGTACCCGTTCTATCTAAACAGACATATTAGTTCACATGATTGGATGCGTGGCACTCTGAAAAGCAAGATCAGCAATGTGTCTGCACCGCGGCTTCACCGAGTATCTGATGTTCGCTCTTCCAGAGCTGCTCCTAATGAACATTGTGTCCTATTGAATGGAGAAATCTCAATAAACACGCTGCATTGTTTTCCCTGATAAGCTTGTTTTTCATTACAATTATCACAAGTAATCCTTAGTAATTATGAGAAGGGTGTCGTCACATTTCAGCTCATCTCAAGTACAATAATAGTGTTTTTCGTTGCTGAGGGATGTTCATATGTGCACAGGTTAAGCCGTACACGTGAAGAGGCTCAACGTATGGCTCGGAATTAGAAATGCCCCGATTTGATGGGACAGGACGCTCATAAAAAGCAAATTAGCTCTTGTCAAAGTGATTAATGAGTCATGTGAGAACGAGTCGAGCAGTCGGTGCTTTGCGCTGATATGTATGTGTGCATGAGCACGCGTGTGTATCATCCCATGAGATGAGATGAAGCTGAGGGCTAACGATGAAAGCTGCGGCAGCCAGGAACACCCTCGTATGTCAACCACATTTCCTTTCTGCGGTGGAGATGTCTGTCTTGTCTCTCTCTCTCTCTCTCTCTCTGTCTCTCTCTCTAAAGCATACATTCTCTCATTTTTCCTGGGATAGGTCTGTCTAAAGATGACAGGCCTCATCTGTTTGCACCAGGTCCCTCTCTCTCTCTCTCTCTCTCTCTCTCTCTCTCCTCATCACAGCTTCACTGGCATGACCATGTTTAGTTGCCACGTGTGTGCCAAAGCAGCACTGACATGCCAAACTCTTACTCGATTATAAGAAATGTACTACTATGTACTAGGGGTGTTCAAGTCAAACTGGGACTTTCGATTGTGCAGAATAACAGAACTCTCACAGCTCTGAGAGTAAAAACAACCTTTATTTCCTCTCTATAATCCCCTGCTAATACACTAATGCACTTATCCCAGGGTTTCACTAGTTCTTGGGTACCATCAAAGTTTCCTCAGTACGCCGGAGCCACGATAGAACTGCTTGCTTGACAAGTGAACGCCGGCCTCACAGGGACTCCTTTAATGGCCCAAACATGTAGAAATGGATTGGAGTGGGATCAGGACTGTATAGGGGGTGTGGCAATAACTCACAACCGAGTTCCTGTAATGTGCAAGTGGGGTTTGTGAATGATAGTGTGCACAGTTCCCGTAGACGGATGCATCTCTTCCGCAAGTTGGCAACAAGTTATCCAACGATTTTCAAGGATCAAGGATATTCATGGAAACGACTGCAGTGAGATCGTCATTCACGGACTTACGGTCTTCTTTAAAACATTTGTCTAATTCTAATGTGTTTGAAGACTTCTGTAAATGTCAGTCAGTTACACGTCTTTATCCGTGAGGAATCTCATCACAAGTCTCGGTGTGTGTGTCTGTACATGGTCCAGAATGGTACACTTGCTCATTTATGCGGTCAATCATGTGTCAGTCATGTGGTCTCCATCGGCAATGCACAACTTGCCGATGTAGAAGCTTGGTTACATCCAACACCCGAATAGAGAAAAGATGTTTGTTGTTACAAGATGCCTGCTGATCTTCTGGGAATTCCCGCCTAGCACATTACACAGAATGGCACGACAAACACAAAGCATCCCGCGTGTTAGTAGAGTCTGCAGGCTGAAACACCTTGTGTCCCAAATACCCCGAAATACACTGTCCAACTGCGGTGAGCAGAAAAGCACTGAGCGTACGGACCACGCTAAAATTACTTTTGCAGATTCCAATCAACGTTTGGTCTGTTCAGACCGGTACACCAGAAGGCAGGAAGAGGAGAACTGGGGAACCATCCAGTTAACTACCTTTCGGACAAAGTGTGGGCACAGAAACACTCCAGGACCTCAAGAAACAGAACTTACTTAACCAGTCCTGCGCGTAGCAACGTCGTACACAGCTCACGTGTCAAAAGTTAGTATGGGTGAACGTGTCGTACTTCATTGCACTGTCCTGTCTGCCGTCTGGTTTCCTGTCAGGACTGGGAAGCTGACGAGGTTGACTATGTTTCTTCTGAAATCTGAGGTGCATTCCATGAAAATGTTTATCCTCACTGCTGTTTCCTCTCTTTTGTTTCTTGTCCATTGGCATCCTTATACTGGTTTAAATTATCGCGTGTCAGTTATGAGGCACTGTGGCTTTCTCTCTCACTCACCCTTTCTTTTTTTTATTACTTTTCCCTTTCTATCTCTCACTCTTTCTCTCACCCTTTCTTTTTTTTTTATTACTTTTCCCTTTCTCTCTCTCTCTCTCTCTCGGACATCTGTGTGAAGACAGAACAAGCCCGGTGTCTTTAGTCCTACAGGAACCATCTGTCAAAGACGCGCAGGCTTGGAGGCAAATGCAGGGTTCAGTTTATTGAACAAACCGGGGCAGACCAAGCAAAAGGCCAAAGCAATTATTAAAAGCAGAAGGCAGGCGGAGGGGCAGGCTGGGACTAGGCGCAGGCGGAAACGACAAGATTAGCAATGTCACCGGCAAATGCAGGAGCGCGACTTTGTGAAGATGAGGTTAGTGTTTGGGTTATTTAAGGAGAGTGTGTGTGAGATTGGGAACAAGTGCCTGGGGATATGCTGTTTGTGAGGGTTGTGATCGGTCATGGAGTGTTGCTTGTAGTTCACCGGCTGCGAGGGGATTGTGGGAAATGTGGTTTATTGTTTTTAGGCGAAATGTAAACATGAGCAGTTGATGGGAGGATAGTGACACAGACATAATACGTTTTTTTAAAATAAAATCATTTAGATGTCTATATTTAAGAGCGCCATCCTACAAAGTTAGTGGTTTAGTCTCTTATAGTTTGATTGCAGTCTACCATACTTGCCTCACCATAGAAACTATACAGAAACCTAGATCGGACCTAGAATTAGATGCGTTTCATACACATCACAAAAACTACTAAAACTTGGGTTCCTCTTATTCCATGGTGGTGGCTCTGGCCCTCTCCGGGAATGATTGCACAAGACCCCTGGGGTGTGCTGGTGTGTCCAGAGCCAGGATTTCAGCAGCAGATCCTTTGGATGCTGTGGGGCCGCCATGGGTCGGATTTGCTGGTTCGTCGCATCCCATGCATGCTCAATTGGATTGGGCTCTGGGGAATCTGTAGCATCCTTGGGGTCTTTCCCCGCTGGGCCCTGTGCATAGCTAACTGGTTTGGACTTGGTGTTCTGGTGCCTTTCCGTCATGTTTAGTATTGACTTTTCTACTGTAGTGATTTGTGCTACTTCGGCTTTCGGGATCCGACCTGACAGGCATGAGTGAGCCTTGGGTGCCCATGATCTTGTCACCAGTTTGCAGGTGTAGAGTGGTTGATCAGTGTTGTTCACTTGGCCGTGGCATTGCCCGATTGGTGTATGTTGAATAACCATCTTCATCTTCCACAAGCTACAATAGCAGCGTAATCCCCTTGTCAGTGGACTGCTTGAGTGTGAACTAGCCAGTCTAAATGAAAGAGGTGTCATTCAGCGGAAAACTGGTTGCAAGTGGAACTCCTTGCAAGTCTTCCCCTCGAGCCACTTTTTAGATGTACAAGGGCGAGTCAAAAATTATCCGCACTACGTTTAATTACTTGGGGAAAAAAAAAACAAATACTTAATTTTCGGCATAACCTCCTTGCTTTTCAATAAACTTTGTCAATACACATCTGTCAACGTCTGACTCTCTATTCTGGCTGATACCGTGCCTGTACAATCGGTCAGACTTTTCCCTTTTTTGTTAGATATTATGTAGGCGGTTGGAGATCAAAGCGAACAGTTTAAAGGGTGGTTTCATTGTGTTCATAGTGAATGTTCCTTTGCACTATCCACGGTTTGTTTGTTTATTTGTTTGTTTATTTATTTATTTATTTATTTATTTCATGTCACTTGCAGGTGTTATAAGAGCTGGCATGTTTGGCGATCGTATGTTAGGTTGTACATACAGAATGTTCTCTTACTGTACAGGATCAGGCATGCTGTATCAGGAGGAGAGTGGTGTGATGCCTCGCGACTTAGTGTTACCATGACGTATTTCATATTCTCTTATACCACAGAAATGTACAAACAATTACATGTGCTTTAATTTACTATAAAATGAAACGTTATAGTTTTACCCCTTTACAAAACAATTGTTCTAAAACAAGTTTGGTTTAATGAATCATTTTTTCACCCGTCTCTCTTGATTCTCGTGAATTTAGTAAACCCGAGGTGTTATAACCTGCACATGCCCCTGTCCTGACATCTTTATCAGGAACAGTTTTAACTTTAGCTATTACAAAGCGCCGGATCTCAGATCCCATCCTTTCATCCATCTATCCAGTAATCAGGCCATTACTTACTGTACACCACTTATCTCGTGTAGGGTCACGGGGGCCTGCAGCCTATCGACACCACACCCACTCATACGCTACGGGCAATTTGGAATCGGCCTACAACTCATGACTTTGGACTGTTGGAGGAAACCTGTTAAGCACGGACATGAGGTTCGAATCCTGAACCGTAGAGGTGCGAGGTGACGGTGCTAAATGTTAAATAAACATCTCAGTACTGAAAGCTTTTCATCATGATGGATGAGAACACGCATCATGATGACCTATGCAGGAACGTTCACTCAAAACACACAAATCAGGACTTAAGAGTCTTTTCATCTGTGTCTTTTTCCTTCTTTACGATCGCTGTAATCTTTCTCAGCGTCAGTCTCTTTCTGTCTCCCTGTCACTCTTTTTCTCTCTCGCTCTATGTTCCACTCGCTTTGTATCTGTCAGCTTCCCTTTTTCTCGCGCTGTGTCCGTCTATGCCTGGTTTGATCATGATTTGTCCTTCGCCATTTCTCCGTGTGTGTCTGTATGCATGTATAACAATGTTCATGCATGTATTTATCATTTTGCTCCTCCCCTTTCTCTCTCTCTCTCTCTCTCTCTCTCTCTCTCTCTCTGTCGCTCTGTCTATCTTTCTATATTGCGCTCAATTCCCCCCCCCCTCTCTCTCAAAGGACCCCATTTGAAGCAGCCTGGGGTCACATTTAACCTGGAAGTGCTG
>JAAGKR010008180.1:11902-30631 GCA_011419295.1 Clarias macrocephalus
TCTCTCTCTCTCTCTCTCTCTCTCTCTCTCTCTCTCTCTCTCTCTCTCTCTCTCTCTCTCTCTCTCTCTCTCTCTCTCTCTCTCTCTCTCTCTCTAGCTCTGTCTTTTCCTGTTGCTCTGCTGCAGTTGTTTGCATTAATGAAATCACAGACCGGTGCCGGGCCGAAAGAGCTTTATGATTTAAATGATAAAAGAAAGGCGTGCATACATCATTTATGAGTCACCAAACGCTCTGTCGTTGCAAATCCGCCTCACGCTGGAACAGTCGCAACATCCGCTGTATTTTTAATGGGCCTCTTCCCGCATTACACGCACACACACGGACACACAGACGCACGTGTATATATATCTCTCAGCAGATATTAGAGATCATTATGTCTGTTTGTAAATAGGCTACAGTGATGAGGCCAGCTGTTTTGTCGTCTTGGGGGCGTGTGACCGGAAACTAGATATCTGTAAACCCGGCCACCGCGTGCTCATATGCATTCAAGCTTAGTGATGCACTTGGCTGGACGTGTTCACGCTCGTGCGCAAACGCATTCCCTCGTACGCGTCCCATCGCCCCACGAGATCTTAAGCATCTTACTCTGGATCAGTGCATTCCCCTTTTCTAAAATGACTTCCTGATGTATGAAATAGCTTTTACGCTGGGATCATAAATCCTGCATTTTTATATTAATGCGTAATTCGAACGGATAAAGTTTGCTGAATGAACGAGAAAGGGAACGCAATATAATCTAAGCAGCATTAAAACCCCTTTCTCGGCTCCCCGATCGGTTCCGCCGCTGCTCCTCAATAGTCACAGCTGTCCAAACTTCTGCGTTTGTGGGCTTTGTGATGTGCATCACGCAGGCCCTCGTCAAACGCTGAAGGATGATGAATCAGCTCAGACATTCACACGCAAACTTTATCTTGCCTTATCAACCAGAGTGGCAGACTGTGAAAGCAGGAGACAGATTACCTCCAACCGAGCACAGTACGCAACGCAAAGACTGCAAAATCCTGCAAATGGGAAAGTTTATAAACGTCCTTATCAGAGTTGTTCGTCTAAGGCAAGGTCATATCCTCCAGCTTGGGTTTAGGCGCTCGGTTCGGCAGGGTGTACACGGTGTGGAATCGAGGCCGTACAATAGTATTGGCGATGATCATATTAAACCATCCTGAATGATGCATTTGTTATTTAAAGTAAAGAATAGAAAGGTAAGAGGGTTATGAAAACCTTGGTATTTCATGCCACCTACAGGTAGTACATCATCTCTGGTGCATCAAAAGCTCAGCCAGATGATAAAGAGGATGTGAAATAATGACGGTCTGGATTTGAATCCTCACAATGTCAGTACGTTCCAAGTGTTCCATCACTATGCACCTGAAGAAGCATCTCCATCCATTATTAGCTCACGTCAGGATTGTTAGATCGTTGCCTCTGAACGTTTTTTTGCAGCCCCTTTCCCCTTTATCAGTGTGTTTACAGTGAGAATGTGTGCATCATCTACAGGAGGCAGGATCATATCTAAGTTTTTCCCCAAACCAACAAAATCGGAAGTCAAAGTTGTCTCCGTACGCTGTATCCTTACAGTTTCCCTTCACTAGAACTAAGAAAACCCAAATGTGTTCATTGCCACAAAGTCAGACTCGTGGTGTAGGCAAAGGGGGAGGAACATGCTATGGTCAGGTGTCCCCAAATTTTTGTGATCTTCTTCGCTGTCCAGGTGAAATCTGTTGAATGCTATTGATTAATCCAGGCTGAGCTTCATTTAATGATCAAGGATTTCCTTAAATCTCCCATATTTACTGTTTTTGCCATGTGGAGCTTCATAACCACCACACAGTTTGCGTCACTTTTGTTATTTTAGTTAATGTGAACACAAATGAAGAACTTATGCTAGTGGAGTTCTTCAACAGCTTCCACAATTTCAGAGAAAACTAAGCAACCTCTTCATGACTTGAGATGTTTCTAATGGCATGTGGTAATGTCAATGATGACTGATGACAGTGGTGTTATGATATGATGGTGGTTATGACATTGATGATTGCAATGACAGTGATGGTGATGTCTGTGATGATGAGGATAAGGATGTTGGCAATGGCTATGATCAAAATAAAGACAGAAATCATATATGATGAAAATGACGTTGATGACGGCAATGACAGTAGTGACATGAGGATGCTGATGAGGATTTTGATCATTGTGATGTCAGTGATGACCTTGACAATGACCATGATGGTGATAGAATTGATTGCTCTTCTGCCTGGGATCATCATGAGGATGATGACAGTGATAACAAAAGTGATGATACTGATCCCGGTGATAATGATGTCATGACAATGTGATATGACGATAATAATGACAATGACGAAGATTACAGTGATGACGGTAATGACAGTGGTGACAAGAGGATGATGGTGGTGGCAACATTGATCCTTGTGATGACAGCGCTGATGATGATGATGATGATGATGATGATGATGATGATTACGGTGGTGACATGATGATTATAGTGACGACAATTAATCGGTGCGATGACGGTGATGTTGACGGTGACCATGATGACAGCGATGGTTATAGTGCTGATGACAATGGTGACAGGAAGATGATGATGATTGTAATGATGGTGATGATGACGAAGATGATGGCAACACTGTTGATCTATGTGATGGTGACGGTGGTGATCACGGGCATGACGATGATGATGGTGGTGGTGATGGTTACATAATTGAGGGTGAGGTTCAAGCTTCTAAGGGTGCATTAGATTTCACCACCTCGCCTCTTTTCCTCTGGTGCCCTTCTCCGTTCCTCACATGAGAGTAGCAAAGTGATGAGAAGAGAAGTTGTTCTGCTTTCTGTATGCATTTTCTTCACCTTTCTCTATACCCACCCCCCCCTCTCTCTCCGTCTCTCTCCGTCTCTCTTGCACACACACATTCTCATTCTCATTCCACACTGGCTGCCTTGCTAGCCTGCACTCTCCCACTCATCTCGCTACTCATCTCTCATTTTTCTGCTGCCTTTCATATTGTAACAGCTCTGCGCTTCAGCCTCACAGAAAAACACTGTCTGATAAAGCTGTGTTGATTGTTACCGTGTGTGTGTGTGTGTGTGTGTGTGTGTGTGTGTGTGGGCATATTGATTCTCACCATGTCTCAGCTAGCATTTCTCTCACATGTAAATTAGGCAGGAAGCCTGATAATGTGGCTTGAGCAGGGCTCACTGGCGGGAATGATGCTCCCGTCCCTCATCTCTTTCTGGAATAAAGGTGACGGAGCAGAAATATCACTATGAGAAATGGAAATAATCGGTCAAGCGAGACACATCTTTTTATTATCATCATTCATTTTAGTAGTGTAATGACTATATATTCCACTCATCTCTCTCTCTGTCCATCTCTTTCACGTTCTGTCTCTGATCCAAAGCCAAGTGGCGTCGTGTGCTTTTTCCGATCTTTTTCTTCACAGTCCAGTAATTGACCTTTTAGTCCCGGCGCTTCATGTTCTCTTTCTTCACCATGCTTCTTCCCTCCCCCCCCCCTTTTTTATGTACTAAAACAATATATTAACTCGTGCTGTCAATCTATAATGGTTTAGGGCTTGCAAAACGAATTGGCTACTAGCAGTGTGCATTTAACACTGATCATTTTTAAAAGCATGGAGGGAAGAAGGAAAAAAATGTGCGTGGGGGAAAATGTGGGAAAAAAAAAAAACAGGCACAGCAGTGGAACAACCTTTAAAATAACATTGTGACTGCAGACTATAGTTATTGATCATACAGTTGTAGGGACATGAGCGAGCGTGCTGTAGGACACATCACAGCTTGAGACGTACAGGTCAGTCAGTTATCGGTCACTAATAATGTGTTGCTTAGCATTTAAAGAAGACGTCGGAGCAAATACAATACACACCGCCTACACCTGTTCTCCTTTCATGCAGCTGTTTTTTTTTTTTTGTTACCTTTTTGCTACACAGTTCAGTCCAGAGTCTCCTCGTTTAAATGCTCAAATAATGACCAATGTGATCGTATCATCTTACAGGTCAATATTAATCTACACGCCTCCGTTTGTCTGATGTACATCACAACTATCATGTCTATACTTTTAAGGGGAAAAAAATCATATAAAATCATGCTCAGATGAAAAAAAAAAATCGATAATGAAACACACTTCCCTTCTGAAGACGGTTCTCCGACTGTGATGAAAGCGCTGAAGGTGCTGACGAAATCTCAAGATTTTTCAGGCCTGGAGATCCTGAGATAGGAGATGATCCCCACCACTCCGAACGCTTCATTGCTCAAGTCAAAAGATCAAAGTACCGGTCGTTCCATAGGTACTGCATATAGAGACAGGGACACGTTTTACTTTGCCTCTTTCCGCCACCGTACGCCATTAACTTTGCAGGTACAACAGTCATAAATAATCCCTTCAACTGCTTTGACTTTGCTTGCCTTCTACCTGCTTCATCTTTCTGCCTCCAATAGGAGAGGAGCAGCTCAGTTGGGTTGAGGTCAGGTGACTGACGCGGCCCTTTGAGAACATTTCCTAGCCTCGCCTCAGGCTGATTTGGTGCGATGTGTAATTGGATTGGTGGATTCGTTATCCATCTGTACAGTAAGGTGCGACCCAGTTCCACTGCTTCCATCGTGTTAAACAGATGATCTGGTCGATTTTGGGACCCCAGCCTATCCTTTCTTTCTCCATACTCTAGAATTTTGTAATCAAATCTGTCTCTTTTTGTTTCTGAGTGTTTGTATTTACTCTCACGTACAGTAGGCGTCTCCCGATTTGTAGACTTTGACCATGATGCACCTATACAGTACCTCCTCCAAAGAGTTCGTGCCTCGGCTCAATGTTCCCAAAGGGGTTTTTCTTCAAGCAGGGGAAGAATTCTGCGATAATCTACTTCATTTGTTTTTCTGCGGTCTTCCCACACCTCTGGTGTTGATTTGGCAACTCCTCAAAAGTTCTGCTGTCTCTCTGATTAGGTGTGTGTTTTTTTTGTTTGTTTGTTTGTTTTTTAGCCTAATGATGATATCCATGACTTGCATCAGCACCTCTTTATGTTAGGAGTTGCCACAGAGAGCCACCAGAGCTCCTTAGCTTGTCATGAAGTCACTAAAACGGGCAGGAGCAGACTGTCATTCTGCTTGAGCCTGTAAAAATGGAGGAGGGGAAAAAAAACAGTTCATGCCTTTTTTTTCCCCTTTTTTTTTTCTTTTATTATACCCCATTATATCCCGTCTTATTATGATTTCTATCCACTGAGGTGGTGTAGCGAGGCACAAAAACAGTTGAGCATTTATGCACCAGACTTGTAAGTCTGAAAAATATAATTGCTTATAATTGCTTATTCAGTACACACAATATAAGATTACAGTAAGGTGTTTTTTTTTTTTTTATGCAGAAAATTAATATATAACATGACAATGTGTTATGTGCAGACACATAATTATTTTTATTTTTTTTTGCTATGAACAAGTTATGCAAGTTGCAATGACCAATTATACATATACAGCTCGCTGGGTCTTTTTGTGTTTTGTTTCGTTAATTTTTTTTGTTGTTGTTGTTCATGTTATTTTTGGCTAATATTTATTATGCGTATGTTAATTTTCTGTTTGCTTGTTTTGAAAATGATTATGCGGAGCATGCAGATGGTGCAGAAGCCGAGTGGAAAAGTTCACCAGGTGGGCCTAGTGTGATGGGAGAGGCTATTATGGTGTGAATCATCTCGCATATCAATGAGGGAATATGAATTATGACTCTGACCTCGTCTGCAAGAAAATGGACGTTCTCACAAAACGACGTCTTTCTGAGAATGTTTCTTACGCGGTGTTTATGTATTCACATAGCCGAGTGTTTGATGCACAAGTGCTCAGAAACATCTCTCATTGCTCACTCGAGTGCAGGGTTTTTGTTTTTTTATTTATTGTTTTCCCTGACTTGTTCGAAAGAGCTCTTTACGATTTATTCCAGTCGAGTTTATTTTACAAAAATGACAAACATTAAATTCTTTCTTTTTCCCCCCAGTTTTGCTGTTTTCAGGGAACATATAATCACTGGCTGCTTAATTATTTACACCTGAATTTACAATTCACCTGGGCGCACCAACATTGATGTCTTAATGGAGGGAGGAGTCCATCAAGATACCACAATGATGGACACAATCAGAGCCGAAGTCCTAGAGTTCAGGTTTCATCCTTGTGGTGTGATGCGGAAGGTCTTGATCAGACCCCGCAATTTGTTCTCCGGTGAATTCCTGCTGCTCTAAAGACGTACGGAGGCGCAGCATGCTACTAATCAAACCGCAAGCTCTGTTAAAGGTTCCATATGTTGCTGTTTCTTTAGCAAGTCTTTAACGCAGACCTCAGAGCTCCAGTAAAGTGTGTGTCTGTGTGCGTGTGCGTGTGTGTTCATACAATGCAATTAAACCTGAAACCTCAAAAGCGCTCTTTCAGTGTCTAGCCACGCCCCACTATGGAACAGCGTAGCCGAACAAGAGGATATACGACTAAAAAGTGAATTTGGTGTAAAAGGTGCCCTTAAAGGTGTGTCTGTAAGCCTTTTACTGGACAATATACTGTAATAATCATACGATCATAACAAAGGAACAATGCCTAGTCATATGTTATAGCATTTATGATGTTTGTGATGATAAGGTTTGTTTGTCGCCTTGCACCTCCAGGGTCCGCGTTCGATTCCCGTCTCTGTGTGCGTGGAGTTTGCATGTTCTCCCCGTGCTTGGTGGGTTTCCTCCCCAAAGACGTGTAGGTTAGGTTAATTAGGTTCTCAAATTGACCGTAGTGTATGAGTGGACTGTCCAGGGTGTACCCCGTCTTGTGCCCTAAGTCTCCTTGGATAGGCTCCAGGCCCACGTGACCCTGAATGCAGGATTAAGCGGTATAGATGATGATGAGTGAGTGAGTGAGTGAGGTTTGTTTGTTTGTTTGTTTGTTTGTTTGTTTGTTTGTTGAATTGCAGTTCTCCTGGCAGGCACTAGGGGTCTCAAAATGTTTAAATCGCTCCTTGTTTATTGAAGGACAAAATGTGTTTCGTGCCTGATATAGTAGAACAAGACGTTTTACACAAGGTTCGCTCTGTCCATCTTACTCTCGTTCCCTCATTCCTTTCTCTCCCTCATATTCCTGTCTTTCTCTCTCGTGTCCTCGGTTTTTTCCCCCCCTCCTGGTTTTAAATTTCATTACTCCGCAGCATGTTAGGGAAACAAATATCATAACAACATAAAAACCTAAAAACTTGTTTCATGGATTATTTACATACTTTGATTATCTGAGTCCCGTGATGAATTATTTACGACGACGGTTACGGATCGTAATCAGGTGCTGATGAGTGCCGATGATCATTTCCGTGCCAGGTTTTAATCCAGGAGTATGTACGCTCTCCTGACGGCCGTCATACACTACCTGCTAGCTCGTGCAAGTGCGAGACTTTAATCAAATGCAGCAGGTCGTTTATTTTGCGGCATGCTGCCCTCTCCACTGGCTCTGCTGCTGCGCTGCTCTGCATTATTTATAACGGTGTGTGTGTGTGTGTGCGCGCGCGTGTGTCTAAAGAAACAGACAAGGTCTCTCGTGAATAGATCAGGGTCATGACCTCATCAGCAGAGGTTCAGGCAGGGTCATGTGTGTTGCACATGACCACCTTCATGCAGGTAAACAAATACACACACACACACACACACACACACACACACACACACACACACACACACACACACACACACACACACACAGAGGGACATTGTGTGAGGTGGGCTGGCTTCATTAATGTTTCATTTACCCCAGATTTGATGTGTATAGTTGCCATGGTAACATTAACATTTTATATATACACTACCAGTCAAAAGTCTGGCCTTGTGATTCCCTGCTCTTTATTTCTTTCTACATTGTAAAACAATACCAGTCAATAATCTGACATTCCTTCTGCTTCGGTGGTTTTCCCTCATATTTATTATTATTTTTTAACATTGTACATTAATACTAAAGACGTATAAACTATGAAAGAGCACGCATGGGAGTATGTAGTAAACAAAAAAGCGTTAAACAACCCAGAATAAGTTTTCGATTTTTAGCTTTGAAGAGAGCTTGGCACGCTCATGCTATTCTCTCATCAGATCTCTAAGCAGATTCACCTGGAAATAAGTTGATCAAAGCCTCACTTTCCAGGACTCCTTGTTCTTCTCCATGCTGAAGATGGTTCTTAATGGCAACGGCTGTTTGGAGTCGTTGTCCTGCTGCAGAATAAATGTGGGGCCAATCAGACACATCCCTTATGGTACTGCATGATGGATACGTATCTGCCTGTATTTCTCAGCACTGCGGGACACGCCATCACTCCCGACGAAATGTCCAATTCCATTTGCAGAAATGCCGCCCCCGAACCCCAAACCTCCTCCATGCGTCAGTGTGGCCTGCAGATACTCATCGTTTTAAGCCCTTCAGCATCCAACCTGCAGCCACATATTTCAAATTTGACTCATCAGTCTCATCAGCCTTGTTTCCATGTCAGAGATGTGTTTTTTTGTTGTTGTTGTTTTCTTCTTATTCCATGAAGATCACACTTCTGGCCAGAGTCAGTACTTGGTTGTACCTGGGACTCACTTGTTTCTTTGCTGATGTTTTTTGTTCTTTCAAAACATTCTTTGCAACATCTTCCGATGCCGATGGGAAGTAAGCATGATGTGTCTTTCATCCGCAGCGTAACGTTTCCTTGGCGTCTACGGTCCTCAACATTGCCTGTTTCTTTGTGCTCCTTCAAAATAGCTTGAACAGCACCACCTCAGAAACTTCTGTTTGCTTTGAAATTGTTGAGGTCGATCCTGAGGTGTTTTATATTCCTCTTCACCACAACGCTTCATCGTTTTTAATCCATGTATCCAGTACGTCCATTCGATTTGTTAGGAAATCGTTGCCATAGAAACAATAACATATTCGAGTGAGCACAGGTAATTAGCACATCATCTGGAACAGGGGGCGGACCAGCTGCGTTAGATGGCCAATCAACAACTCCTGACCAATAAGAATCGAGATACAGTGCATTGCCAAAAGTATTCGCTCGCATGACTTCACATGCTTATAGACTTAAGCAACATCCAAGTCTTTATCCATAGGGTTTAATATGACGTTATTAGGCTATAACAGCTATAATAACTTCAGCTTTACTGGGAAGGCTTTCAACAAGGTTTAGGAATGTGTTTATGGCCATTTCTTTTCTTCTTTTTCTCCCCCCCCATCAAACTCGCCACAATGAATTCAGACACGTACGCTTCTCCTGGAAACCACCAAGCACAGACTCTGGGGTTACACAGGTGGCATCCTATCATGGTACCACGCTGGAATTCACTGAACTCCTGAGAGCGACCCACACTCTACCACAAATGCTTGTCGAAGCGGCCCGCATGCCTAGGTGCTGGATTTTATACACCTGTAAGCACGGAGGTCATTGGAACACCTGAATTTAAATGGCTGAGTGAATACTTTTGGCAATATAGTGTATATCATCTTAAAATGTTTAAATCATGGCACCAAATATTAGCATTTTTATCATATTGATTGCATAAAATAAGCAGTAAGGGTGTGTGTGTGTGTGTGTGTGTGTGTGTGTGTGTGTGTGTGTGTGTGTGTGTGGTTACTACAGCAGACTGGCGTCTGACACGTGTTCAGCAGGATGTGCGAGTGTTCTGATGGCTGTGATAGTGTGTTGTTTGCATTTTCATAAAGCTGCCAATCAATAGCAGCATGCACACATAAACACACACACACACACACACACACACACACACACACACACACACACACACACACACACATACAGAGAGGCTGAGAGGACTGGCGGCACTTAAGTGGATATTGAAATTGATTTTTTATTTTTTTTGGCCTTTGTTAATTTCTTTATGTTTGTCCTGTCTTCTGTCTCCTCTGTGTCTCTCTTTCTCGCTCTTTCTCACCTTCCGAATCTTTTCATCCTGTTTTCTCCCTTTTTCTCCCCAACTTCATTTTCTCTCTCCCCTTTTGTCTTCTCTTGTTCCCTCTTTTCCTTTCCTCTGTCTTTCTCTCTCATTCTTTCTCCTGCACACTTCTACGTATTTCTACTTATTCAATCGCACTTCCTTTCTCTCTCTCTCTGCTTCCCTTTACTCTTCCTTCGTGTCATCTTCTTCTCCATTATATCTTTCTCCCTCTTGCTCGTGACACTTTCATTTCCTCGTACTCCTCTTTTTTACTTCCTACTTCCTACTTTGTCAAATATCTGTTTTTTTCCTTCCTTTTCATTCTCTTTTTCATCCTACTGCCGATTTCTGTATCTTTTCATTGCTTATCCATCACTCCACACTCTCGCACTCCACTTATTCTCTCCCTCTCCTTTCATTTTACTCTCTTTATCTCTACTTCCTTTTGTATTGTGTTTTATTTCTATTGCCTGCTTCCCACACGTCCTCCATGTGTCCATTTCTCCCGTCTCTTTTTTCCTCTATATTTCTCTCTATTCCATTCCTCTGTCTCTTTTTGTTTTCTTCGCTCTTTCTGTCTTGTCCTCATTACCTCCTTTCTGTCTGTCCCTGCTGCCACTTCACCATTCTTTCCAAATGTTGCATCTTTTCATTTCCTCCCCTTCATTTGCTCATCTGTTCCTTTCTACTCCATTCCACTTTCCCTTCTCTCTCTCTCTCTCTCTCTCTCTGTGTCTCTCTGTCCTCGTCCCCAGGTGAGTGAGGAGAGTTGTGACTCAGAGCTGTTGACCCTGTTGCTGGACGCCGGTGTGTTGGTGCAGTGTGTGAACTCGGCTCTCTATCCGCTGCTCGTCTCCCACATGCTGTCTCAGGGCTCGTGGGACGTGGACGCCGCCGCACGCCAGCTCCAGCAGGCCGGACACCACGCCCAGGCCGGCGCCCTCCTGCTCGCCCACCGCGGGACCCACCCCGCCCTCGCCACCTTCAGCACCACCCTCTCTGTCCTGCGCAAGTGGATCTGAGAAACACAAATACACACACACATCTAGTAAACACACACATCATCTTCTTCTTAGTATCTCTAGCAACAAAACTAGCAATGAATTAAAGATAATGACTAAATAAACGACCTCAGACTGAGGAACCAGGCATGATGATCTACTGTTTTTATCAATTTTCTGTCAAGTTTTGTCCCTTTTTTTGTCTCTTCCGTTTCTTCCCTTTATTTCTCTCATCTCATTTTCCACGTTTTTTCTCATCTTTAATCTATCCTTCTTTTCATTACAGTCCCCCGTCTCTCTTTTCCTCCATCTTTTTTTTTCAACTCCTTCCATTCTCCTCTCGTCATTCCTATTCATCTTTATTCCCGTTCACTTTTTTCTCTCTTTCCTCTCCCGTCCATTAATCCAGCTTTCTCTCCCTGTTCTCATCTCCTGTGAGTCTGCTCTCTACCTGTCTCCCTTTTTCATTCTTCTATCACTCTCAGGTTTCCTATTTCACTTGTCTTCTTCTCCTCTTTACCAATCCCTCTTTCCTTTAATCAGTTTTTTTTCCTCTCTTGTTTTTCCTCCATCATTTGCTCAAAATCTTCCAACCACTCCTCGGTTTGTCCATCCTCTCCCCTCTCTCTCTCTCTCTCTCTCTCTCTCTCTCTGTCACAGTTTGACGTGCGAGTAATCACATTATCCACTCTGACCCGCTCTAATGCTCGTTACAGGACACGGTTCTAATTGAAAACGTGACCCACGTGCCAAGCGTGTGTTTGTCTTTCAGTGGTACGTGTCTTCTATTCATCTTTTCTTTCCCTTAGTGGTTGTTAATTGTACTGTACCCAGGACACGTGAGCCCCCCCAGGCAGCTGCACGGTGCTGAGCCACACACACATACACACACGCATGTCGCAGAGTTGACCAGAGTTGTGATGGATAGTCTTGGCTTCAGATGTCTTTCTTGACTTACTAAAGCTTATCCGGGCCAGACCGACCCTCACGCCGCGCCTGTGTGATTCTCTTTAATCAGTGAATAAAGAATAAAAAAATAATCACTGTTGTTCTGACTGGTTGATTTGACTTCAGTGCAGTAATTATCATCTGATACACACAGCTGTTAACTAGCCCAAGTGTGTGTGTGAGCTCAAATCCCAGATCTGGCTTTCTTCCTTCTTCTGAACCGCAACAAATACAACCGACTAACTTCATGCTGTTCTCCAGAATAAACAAAAAAAAACAAAAAAACAAGCCTATTTTTGTCGTTTTGAACTGAATGAGTTTTTTTTTTATTTAATTCAGATGACATAAGTAAATGCCCTGTTTCAGGGGACAGATGTGTGGCTTAAAAAATGGCTTAACACATACAGTGGAACCTTGGATTGCGAGTAACACGGTTTACGAGTGTTCCGCAAAACGAGCAGATTTTTTATGAATTTTGACGTGAAAAACAAGCCGAGCCGAGTATCATGTATCACGCATGTGATCACAACTGAGCCAAGGATTTCTCTCTCTCTTGCGCTGCGGAATTGTGGGTAATCGTCTCCCCTGCTGGGGCTTAGTGCTCGTCTCTTACTGGTATAATCAGCATCTCCCTCTCTGTTTCAGCGTGTCTCCTATGTGTGTGTGTGCACACGTAATTTGACACCGACACACACACACACACTCTCTCGCCTTTACACCCCCCCTCCCCTGGCTTCACACACACATAGAGACACACACTCTCTGCTTTACACAAAAAACTCGGCTCTGTTGCGATTCTTTTAAAAGGTAAAGTGCTGGTTCATTTGTTGTTGTTTTTTTTACTTTACAGCAGTGATTCCGTTAGTTTGCGCTCACACGAGTATCATTAGAGAGTTTTCTTTTTTCTCCTGTTAAAACAGAGTTTCCATTGTGTGTGTTTGTTGTGAAACTTAAAATGCAAGGTTGGAGAAGGGAGTAGGAGTTGACTGTGTAAGACGAGGCGAGGGAAGGGGCTAATTCTACACACACGCACAAATACACGGCGCCTGCGCGCACAAACGGAAACACTCATCTGTCGGGATTTATTTTTACTTAAGGTAAAGTGCAGGTTAATTTGTTTTGTATTTTTACTTTATATATTGTATGAATTATTTTATGTATTTATTTTCTTAGGCTGTGGAACAAATAATTTGAGTATTTTATATTTCTTATGGGAAAATTTGATTTGGTTTACGAGTGTTTTGGAACACGAGCCCACTTCTGGAACGATTTATGCTCGAAATCCAAGGTTCCACTGTACACACACACTATGAGATACAGAATTCTACTGAGCCCCTTTAGGGTGGAAAAAAATACAAAATGTTGGTGGAAAGAAAATGTAAGGTAAAAAAAAAAAGGCTATGAGATTTGGGTGAAAAAACATTTAAGCTAGGAATTTTTTATTTATTTATTTATTTTTTGCAAGATCCTGCAAACATTTTGATCCCCAGATACCCCCCCCCTCCCCATTTTTTTCCCTTTACAAATTTTTCCCCCTCATCCATGTCCCATCAAACTTAAAACGTAGCATAAATCCTAAATCATAGTGGTGCAACAGTACAATTTCCATATAGCATAATGAACGTCGCCTGAATGTTTCTTAAGTTCCCGTTTCAACTGTAAACAAGTAGCGGAAACTTAATGACTTAGCGAATGAACTTAATGAATAGCGAATGATCGACTCAGCAACACGTACAAAAAAATAAAAAAACAACTTTGCATTAAGATGTAATAAATTTAAGCACAACAAAACAAACAATAAAAAAAAAGCAATATTCTTACTAAAATAAGAAAGTACACATTCCATCGAATGTATGTTTTTATTTGAATTTATTTGAACTTCCAGAAACCGAAACATGTTTCCACAAGACAAAAAAAAAAAGAAAACAACATCAAGGCATTGTTTAAAGTACACACTTTCTACAGCTTTTTAACACCCTGCTTCTAGAAAAGCTGAACATTGGGAGGTTTTTTCGTCAAGAAGAAATCATCATGACGAGAAGAAAGCACGTCAGCCACGTCGTCATCAAAGTGTCTGGAACTGGTCATAAGGCCATCTCCAAATTCACCAATTTAGACACATTGCTGAGAGCAAGTGTCTACAAAGAGAGAGCCTTCAAGACTGTTGTCAACTTTTCCATGAGTGGGTGTCCCTGTAATTTCATCCCAGACTGTTTACTGCTCTGAGCTATAAAGGAAAAACCCAAGAGCTACAACTTGTCATGTGTACTCGTCGTTCTTCCCACGACTGTAGCAGCGCCATCAGTCAGGGAGCTCTTTACAGACGCATCTATACATTTCTGAATCCAGTGTTCTCATACCTGCTCACATCTGCTCACATCTGCAGTTATGAACTTCCCACTGGCAGCAGTGCTTCCATGCAACCAGTCCAGCTCTGCTCAGCTCTCATACCACAAGCTGAAATGCTTTATACACCAAACGTTAAATATTAATGTGAAACTCCTGCTTGCTGCTGAACGTTGCCAGTGCTGCTTTTGCCTGTCTAGATCGGCCTGGAATCTGATCACCGTATCAAGAGGCTCATATTAGACAATGCAGTATGCTACATCGCTATACCCCTGCTAAAATGATCTCATAACCTCCACCACTGCCGAGCACGGCTAAGCACTAAGCAAACCTTCTACAGTAAAGGAACATTCTCATCCTGAGCGATGAGCTTTTGAATATGGAGCTTTTATGGGTTTTAGCTGAAACACATTCTGCACTATGATTAATTAGCCCATGCTTTTGGTTCCCCTTGTATTCTTTTTCTTCCACAGGTAAAATATCATTTTTCTTTGCAAAAGCGCATGATGACAAATAAGCACTTATCTACATAAATAAAAGAAAGGGTTCGTCTGTACATTGGTCAGACCTTGCTCTTTCAGTAATATCTTTAAAGACCAGAAACCAGTCATCAGAAAAAAAAAAAACTGTATGTCTGTATGTCTGTCCTGCCAGATTTTGTCACAGCATCACAAAAAAATAGCTGCACAGAATTTAATGACACTTTGCCAGTCCTTCAGTATTTGCCTGAAGTTAAATCTGAGCCATAAATTGCTGAAATCAAACTGTTTAATAAAAACTGTTGAATATGAACAGTTATGTGTCAGATTTACAGTAATAATCTACTTGAAAAAAAAAATGAGCTACTTGCTTAATGGAAACAAACACATGCACCAATGCACCCTAAAGGGACCTGAGTGAGGGGGAAAAAATATATAAGGAAGAAAAAAAAACGGGACATAGGAGGAAAAGAAATCGAGACCACGTGATTCATATTTCCGGCGAGATCTCGGGAACTTTTAGAACCAAAAAAAAAAAAAAAAAGTTTAATATGATATAGGTGAAAAAAGATTTTTGAGCTAGGAAATTTTTTTTTCACCCATATCATGTTAATCTTTTTTTTTTTTTTCACGATCAAATTTTTTTTTGTCCTCCAAAGTTTATTTTTTTCCACCCATGTCCCTTTAGGGGCTCAGTATATTAATAAGAAAAGCTAAAGTCATATTTTGACAAGGGAAATAACAGCGCTGAAGTGAATTTTAACATACTGGAGTCATGGAGTTTTAACACAGAGTTTAATCTTCATCTGATCTACTTTTCCGATTTCTCATCTGTGATTCACTCTCCGATTACCGATCATGGAGTGTATTTGGCTGATGACGAAGTTAAAGTAAACAAGGCGTAAGACACTCAACCTTACAAAATGTTATTTCTTTGTATTAAGTTAGACAGACAGACGTGTACATTCTCTTCAACCTGAAATAATAATATCACAGATTTTTTTTTATTTATTACAACATCTTGAACATTCTGCAGACATTCGGGACAGATTAAAAAAATAAATAAAAATTCCAGGTCACTTTGGTGCGTGTTCGAACTAAACTCTGGCTCTTGGATAAAAAGTTTTTTTTTTTAAGTGGTGCATGATTAAATAAAATTTATAATTAAAACTTACAATTTTGCCATTTTCTGTAGGGTTTTTTTTTCCCTCCTGGTCAGGCTGTTCTTTTCAGCAAGGCTAAGGCCAAGATGAAGAGGATTTTCTTGTGTGAAGTTTTTTTTATATATATAAACCTGCTGCCTTCTGGAGCGATTGTGGGGAATCTCAGCAGCTCAGGTGTCTCTGGCTGTTAGCTCCAGCTCATCAGCGTCTTGGGCCGTTTTCTCCAGAGCAGGAACTTTTCTTCTCATTAATGTGCAGAGAAGAGCTTTATCTTCCAGACATACCAGGATTTTCAAAGGCACACTGCTTCTACAGCAAGAATTCTATTTATATTTAATATTTTCAGGGTGGAATTTTGGATGCTCCAAAAATCAAGCTGAGCTGTTTGTTTCCTTGTTTCCTTGAACCAATCACTCGAGCATTTGTCAACCAATTTAAGGAAAGAAAATTGATTCTGTTTTGTGAAGAATAGCTGGAGACCTTGGCTTTAACATCTTCGCACTTTCACATCATCACTAATTTAGAACTGTGTGATGATACAGTGAGGTGACTAAATACATTGGCATGCGATGTGAGCACAAGGAGAGAAACCAAAATAGACTGATGGACAGATAAGCAGAGAAGAATTCACCTTTCATCTTTCACTACCTTGAAAATGATTTGAAATATTTTGTTATAAAACAAAATAATTCCGGTGTACTTCAAGTGACAGTCTTGTATTACTGTGCTTATTCAAATGCATTACGGTTGCTATAGTAACAGCTCATTGGCAGATCCTGTATAATGACTTCTTAGCTACACTGACTGGCAGAAGGAAAAAAAAGGTCACCATTTCAGAACGGTCAAATTAATGTGCCGCATCAAGCAAAGAAAGCAACCAAGGACATTTGAAATTACTGGAAGTGAGTTAAGAACCCTTCAACACATCGTCGTACCCTGGAAAGATGGTGCTGAACCGTCGACTTTGTGGAAGTAATGTGATCAGAAAAAGAGATCACTTCTACAGTACGCTTGGAGAAACTGCATGGTAAAAAAACTAAAAACAAAATAGTAAAGCATTTCAATACACACACAAACAAATGTGATGAGAACTCACAGGACTTAACAGCGGAGTGGGCATATGAAAACAATTTCTTAGTGAGAGTAATCAGAAAAAAAGCATACATGTGCTAAGGAGCATAAAGATCAGACTTTGGAACGATGGAAAAAGGTCACGTAGTGTGATGAGTCCAGATTGAGCCTATTCCAGGGTGATGGTCAGGGTCAGAAGTGAAGTGCATGAAGCGATGCACCCATCATGCATACAGTAGTGTCCACTGTACAATCCTCGGGAGGCAGTGTTATCATCTGGGGTTGCTTCAGTTGGTCAGGCGTAGACTCAGCAACGTTACGTGGCAATAAAATAAAGTCAGCTGACGACCTAAAAGTACCCAAATGACCATTGATCACATTGATGGAGTTTCTCTTCCATGATGGCATGGCCATATTCCCGGACACAAATTGTGAAAAAGTGGTTCTGGGAGCATGAGGAATCATTTTCACACATGATCTAGCCACCACATTGTGTGCTGTAATCAAAGCTAAAGGCGATTGAATTCAATTTTATTTATTTATTTATTTAGACGCCAGGCAGTGTATAATGTCACCATTGTTCATTACAATAAACACACACACACACACACACACACACACACACACACACACACACACACACACAAAACAAGTCGGAAAAGCTTCGGAATAACGTGCAAGTGAGATCCAGAGTTATGTAAAGGAAAAAGTGCAATAAATAAATAAGGACAGAAAGCAAGCGATAAATAATTCATATAGATAAACCTGGTGACATTTCCATCCTCTGTTCAGAGCTCAGTCCTGTAAGCCTGAAAGTCATGAGCACATAATTACAAGCTTGAACGGTTTATACCGAAGTGAACTGACTTCACCTCGTAAACTGTTTTTAATAAATAATGGTATAAAAAGATGGTAAACTCTAATCCTAACAGAGTATGGCGTATTGTGTGTTGTACAGAAGAAGAAAAAAACGGGTACAGTAAATAACACACAGCATTCAAACTGTACAGCTTGTTTATAGTAATAGCACATCGCTCTGCAACCAGAGAAGCTTTTAGGTTTCAAAACTGTGTGCGCTGTTACTGTTACGCATGGTAATGCATCTGCAGGATGAAAGTACAGTACGTAGAAACCTTTCCTGCACTAACATGCGAATGAGAGAAAGTGTGAAGGTACTATAGCCAAATGTACAGTATGAGGACACAATTTCAGGTCTCAGAGCTGAAAATGTTCGACAACTCTTGTTTTTTGTATGAGGGCTGTACCGAAAGTAACACAAGAGGGGACATAACTTTTTTTTTTTTATTCATTTACACAGGTCGTTTAAATTGCAACATACTCTCGCCTCTATAACAAGCGAGGTGTGAGGATGGATTAGGAATTTTAAAACCAGCATTGAAGACAAAGCAATTTGGTGACAATCAACTGTAAGAAAAAGAATTCCAGAAAACGTACTGTATGTCAGTTAATAAAGAAAAATAAAATAATATATTTACACTCACCTAAAGGATTATTAAGAACACCACACTAATACGGTGTTTGACCACCTTTCGCCTTCAGAACTGCCTTAAATCTACGTGGCATTGATTCAACAAGGTGCTGAAAGCATTCTTTAGAAACGTTGGCCCATATTGATAGGAGAGCATCTTGCAGTTGATGGAGATTTGTGGGATGCACATCCAGGGCACGAAGCTCCCGTTCCACCACATCCCAAAGATGCTCTATTGGGTTGAGATCTGGTGACTGTGGGGGCCATTTTAGTACAGT